>NIPQ01092221.1:0-32397 GCA_002806875.1 Lepidotrigona ventralis hoosana | reverse complement strand
GCGACGTTGTTAAATAAGAATCTAGGAGTAAATATTTTTCGGACGAAAATTTATCTGATAATGTCATTTCCAGTTTATTTTTTGAAACAACAAATTCCTCCTACAAAATAAAGTAAATACTTGAAACTTCGAGACGTAGTTTCGAAACCTAGTAGATATTATTGCCACTAGTGACAAATAAAAATCTCCAGATTTTTTACCATAGTAAAAGATGTCATGATAGGAAAATGTAGATCGTGTTTTGTTATTACATATCTCGATACGTAGTTTCGAAACCTAGTAGATATTATTGCCACTAGTGACAAATAAAAATCTCCAGATTTTTTACCATAGTAAAAGATGTCATGATAGGAAAATGTAGATCGTGTTTTGTTATTACATATCTCGATTCGTTACTTGGACTCGGCCATTCCGATGAATATCGAAATCAATTCGATCCAAAGTATTTGACGCGTTTCTTCGACATCTCGAACGAGTTTCGGTATCAGTAAACAAATTTAGAAACAAATCGTGCATCGAATCTTGTTGTCACTAAGTACATAAATAAAATGTAGTAACCAAATGTGGACGCAGTGTGGTCCTTAAGAATTTTATGTACTGTTGGGAGTTGCCAGATTGTAGACGAATTCCCGCACGCGGAGACAGATTGCATTTGCCTAATTTGGTAGTGGTCAGAGGATAATGCGACGTTTATAATTCAAAAAAAAGGAGGTTCGTTCCAAGAGAGAAAACATTTGTCACGAACGTCAAAAGCGTACGAAACGCAAATACAGAAGGAAAAGAAGCATTCCCATTGCATCGAATTCAAAAAAAGTAAAAAAATGTGAAATCTGTGTATTGTTTACAGAGAACTATAGTTATTACACTACATGTAAGACTTGTTAAAAATACGTATGTTTATACATTAAAAAGCAAATACATTAAAAAGTATATGTACATTTAAATAACAAATGTGTTGAAATATATTTTCAAGCCTCACGTTCCTTTGGCTCTTATTGTTAGTCATTTGACGACAAGAAAATCAAAACGTTTTGTACGTGCATTTTTCACTTGAGAACTGCTTTTCGGGCACAGCCGTGTTCAAATCGCTAATCAGAAAGTGAAAAAGGGGGGAAAGCGGGAGAGTTGAAAATCGGTTGGACATTTTCGGAAAATAGCGACGAGTTTTAAAGACTTGGTAGGTCGTTGGATCAATGATAGGTGAACAAGGGTTGATGGGATAAGTCGGACGA
This sequence comes from Lepidotrigona ventralis hoosana, assembly GCA_002806875.1. NCBI lineage: Eukaryota > Metazoa > Arthropoda > Insecta > Hymenoptera > Apidae > Lepidotrigona > Lepidotrigona ventralis. Next base: position 31,165 of record NIPQ01092221.1, on the reverse strand, counting down.
AAGGTCGAGTAGCATGTAACAGAATGGAACACGGCGAATCTGATTGTGGACAGTTAATAGGACGCAATTAGTAACACGATCCCGGTTAAGTGGCTCTCAGAAGCGATGGACCTACCGCGCTATCTGCCGGTTTGATAATATCGAAATTTAATATTCCACTGATCTAATCAAGATCTGATTTAACCCGGCCTTTAATCCGCAAACTCGCTCCCGTTGGGGTAGGCAACGCGCGTTAACGAAGGCTCAACGCGCGTACACATAAGGCAAAGTCATTGCGATATCCAGACTTAAGAGACAACCACTAGGCTACTTAGCCGTTACCAATCTCTCCCCGTGTTCCCTGCGCACTTAATCTAAGCGAGACCAGATTACACAGCGACAATTCACAGTTAAATCGATCGACACGCAACACACGATGGTCTCTGCCATCGGCCATCCCGTTTTCTACGCTTCACATGCACGAGTAATGCGCACACCGGGTCAGCTCAAATGGTTCCTGCTGCTTACGTTGCCAGCTGTAGCGGCTAAGCACGCGACAAGTCGTCCTTGCCCCGTTACGACTCACGATTCCACATAAATCCTGTGCAATCGTTTCCATACCCACGCGTGCCCGAGGATCGACACGCTTCGACAACGTGTCCTTTGTCGCTGTTTCGAGCCGTTCGAAACTCGAATCGTTCTGACGAAACCGGTCGCGTTCCTCGAGAGGAGATCAAGCTCGATCCTCGCAGCATTGCGACACGATCGCTTTGATATCGTACATTTTTATCAATCGTTAGGAATTTTATTTCATCGTCAATGCCGCTGCTGGTGTTTTCCTTCGGTAACGTGTAACTCCTCTTGCTAAATGTCACGCAGAAGGGGCAGTTGGAGTATAATAAAAAAAATCCGCGGCAACAAAGGAGGAAAACTCGTTCTTTCGTAATGCAGTCTGCTTGAAACGTCGATCCTTCGTCGGCTTACTTTCGCTGGCTTCGAGTAACTCGCGAAGCTGCCTTGCCAGATTTCTTACCGCTGGTCCGGCCTTTCTTCGAAACGGGCCAAGGCCAAGGAAATGAAAAAAACGACGGATGAAGACGAAACGATTAATCGACGAGAATTGCGATTCGTTCATGACGCACTCAAGGATGGTTAAGTTGCATCCTGACTCGCAAATTAACGACTGGTTTTACAGTATTTATATGCAAAAGACACGTCTTGCTCTTGGAATCTTGGAATCTCGTGTCATTGAAAAATGTACGTATACTTTAAGCTCGCTTTATTCACGAGCTACTAATTATTATTATTATTATTATTATTATGCCAGATGTTTATTGTGAAACACAATTTGACCACCTTTAACCCTTTATCCTCGAGAACATTTTTTTGTATGTATCATCCACCAACGATTCATTTACGAAGCATCACTTCGCATAGAATGATTGGAAAGCATTAAAAACAATCATTCGACGTGAAATTTTGCCGATTATATCTTTCTAACACGTGATATTGTTTGTACACTCATCAACGTGCATTGGAGCAAGTATAATATACAAGAGTCAATGATATATAGTTTAAAAATAATATCCTCCGCCATTTTTTCAAACTTTCGTAATAAGCAATAGGAAGTCTAGCTTATGTGAATTATTCCAACGAGTCTCAATTGTCTCAACTATCTTGAGAAATTTCTTCTTTTGTTCTTCTTGCGTCGTTATTGAGAGCTTTCACTCTAAGCGTCTGTTCCTAAGATATTATGCCATTACGTAAATCTATGCGTTCGTTATAATTATCAGCAAATTATAAAAAAAAGAGTACAAATCCGAGCTGTTGGCTAGATTCAAGTACAACGTCCCCTCAGAAGGGACAGTCGAGTACAAAGGATTGATTCTTCTCTCATACCGTCAAATTTCTCCAATCGAGATTTAAAACTCCTTCCCGTCTTTCCTTACAACAAGAGGAAAGCATCGAAAGCGTCGTACCCCTTTTATCCGAACCCCTTTCAGCCGGCCATTTTATCTCCGCGAAGGTTTTGAAAAAAAACCTGCTTGAACGACAAAGAGCAACGAGAGAGCCGAGTCCTCTCGACGTTAAGTCCTGTCGCTCAACTAAAATGGTCGACTGCTCGATTGCGAATGCTCGCGGAGCGCGCGCCGCTATTTTAAACAGCCGTAACGTCGATGATAATTATGGAATCGGTGTCAACGCCGCCCATAATAAGGCAGCGCGCGTAATATAAATCCTATGATGCAACAACCTCGCGACGTTGACGTGAGAACGCTTCCTAACGCCTTTCACTCTCACTCGGATAAATTTCACCGCGGTTATTTTCTCGTTTTCCCACCTCCCTCCCCTTTCCCCTCCCCCCTCAGACGTCCGATTCGCGCAACGAACGCGACGAATGCTTCGCGGTAACGCGTAATGCTCTACAAATCGGCGAGAGGAGATAACTTTCGATCGTAATCCAGCGAGCGATCCGTCAGTCAAACAAACGCGACATTTGTTGTTTCTAAATTAAATTCATTACAACGTTCTACAAAAGCTGCAGCGACGACCACGCTGTCGATTCGGATTGCAGGATGAATGCAAATATGCACGGCGCTTTTGCATTGATCCGGTGGCGCCGAATCACTCGGCTTGACACCCGCCTCGGATAATCCGGCCTCGAATTAATCGATGATTTTTAAATCGTCGCGCAATTAACCTTATCGTTGATTAAAATGCCAGCGGGCGAGTCAAAGCGACTGAATCGTACATTCGGTGAAACCGGTGACTGCGTTAATTTCCGACGATCAACGAGAGCGCCGCGCAAAGTCCTCTAATTAGGCAGTCAGATTAAAACCGCGACCATGCCGACGAGGCCGAATCGTATACGGCAGGATAAGCTCGTTGATTAGACGTTGAGGCTCGAATCAATAATTTCTTATCTACTTGCATCTCGTAGCCAGGGCGTGCGTCAACGCGCGATTTTTATCCCCACGCGCGCCGAAGTTTTTCCATCCCAAATTTCCATATTCTTCGAAGAACGTCGATGACACATCGTGCGACACTTCATTCGCCATTCTCATCGATAAATCGCCGATAAAGAAATTGCAGGCACGATTCTCAACGAATTAGAGAACGACCGGAATGGGCGGGACTAACGAAAATACGGTTCCGCTCCGGGATTCAAAAATTCCAACGAAACGATGATCCGATTTGGACGAATATCAGAGNTTTTTTTTTGTTTTTTTTTTTTTTTTTTTTTTTTTTCACTGCGCGAATCCGATCCACGGAATGGAAACTAACGTGTCAATGTTTGAACGAGCATTTGCGAAGAACAAAGTAAATAAGAGAGTCAAGTCGGGAACGAAGGTTTCGAGCTGACGAAATAAAATCTTTTCGCAGATTGAGAAAGGTCTGATTTCATTCGGACGGTGGCGCGTGCACGCTCGGAAGCGAATACCGGCCGGTAAAAGATGGCAGTTTCCGGTCCCGTGCATGTCAAGCAGATCTTGTACAATTTTATATCGATTTCACTCGATAATAATATCCGTACCGGCTAGTTCAATTAGATTAATTTTGACAACAACTCTGGAGTCTCCGTGATGAAGCTCGATAATTTTCTTTCGACGTGAACGATAATTCCAACGATCCTCTCTCGGCGCTGAGTGAACGAGAAATATTCGCGGCGGCTCGCGTTCTCCTTACGTGCGGCAAGACACGTCTGAATTTTGCGAAAACAAACGGCGGGAACGGATCAAACGGTGGATACGTGAGGCCGAATTCAAGTGAGCGTGGTTTTCTCAAATTGGACGGCAGCGTAGTATTCGCGGAACGATGTTCGATAAGCGGGGCACAGATAATCTTCTTCTGCCGCGATAACCGGAGCAGACGTACGCGTGACAATTTAATGGGGTGCGGAAGACGTTCAGCCTCCTTGCAGTTATGGCTGGTAAATGGTTTTGCACCGGTGTTAATCGCTTCCGACGACGATCCTCCAACGTATGTTCGAATTACATTCTCTCGCGTATATGTACGTATATAATAAGACAAACCATTAGATTTCCCACCTGACGATTTCTACGATCTTCGCGTTCGGCAAAAAAGTAATTTGACTTTTTAAGCATATCGTGACGTCAATGTCACGCGATAGTCTTCCACGAGAATGCAACAGCATGACATCGTGCGTAACGCGTAGAAAAACGAGCCGCGCGGAAATAAGCATTGAATTTACAATTCAATTAGTGTCGAAGGTTAATCAGATGCCATTGGAGAAAAGACTATGAAAATGTACGAGCGAACGAGAGAAACGCACGAAATTATTATATAATTATTATTATTTAATTATTAATAATATTAGAACGAAAAGAAATCTTGGATACTGGAGATTCAGGGAGGAAAGGAAAAATACCGATAGAACGACGAGAGAAAGGAGAGNGTGAAAAAAAAAAAAAAAAAGACTAGCGCTTACCTTCATGTTTGCAGCTTGTGTCGTGCAGGAAACCGAAGTTAAGCGTGACTGACGCTGGCTTCGCTGCCGATCGAGTGTTTTATACCCCGCCGTTTGCCCAACCTCCGAATTCGTCCGATCGGTTTTTCTCCTCCGGAGGATCGCTCAGTCTTGGACGATGGAACGAGACGAAACGATACAAAACGAAAGGCAAACGCAGCCGACACCTTCTGCGAATCACGGTCACACGTACTAGTTAATGAGCAATTTATTTTCACACGTTTGACTAATTGTATTTCTCGGAAAAGTTGTTTATTTTAAACATACATCACTCCGACACGGTAATTTGCCAGGGGCAGCGTTCTCTCAGTCGAAGATGGATAAAAGTCGTTCTTCCACCACTTTCCAAAAAACGTTTCGTTCTTTGTTCTTCCTGCAAAAACAAAAAGAAAATGCGTATGGCCATGTACATGGCCAATTCCTAAATATTACGCAACAAATGACAATATGTGACATCGTGCTAATAGTGCTAATAATCGACTGCGAAATCGACTGCGNTTTTTTTTTTAAAAAAAAAAAAAAAAAAAAAAAGAAAAGAAAATGTATCGCAGGCTTTTCCGAAGTTTATGTTACGAAACGAAGAAAGGAACGTGGCTTTCAATATTTACGAGTTATTTACACAGAGGCTAACGTGTAACGCAACTTCAATTCGTTGCGAAACTCTAACAGCCTCTGGAGAAGAAGAATTCCGGACCGTTTTCGAACGTTTCGCGCGATTGAGTGCAAATATTGGTAAACCGATTTCGTAAATTACTCTATAGCTGTATGTAGGTGTATTTCAAATTTTCCAGACTAATGCCTCGCCGTGTTTTATTGAGAAGTTTGGTAAACGAAGCGAGCCCCTGGTGTGCGTGGTGCCTGAAGTTCCAGTAACAATATTATCAGAAGAAACACATTGTTTTACCTTCCGTGTAATTACGACTAACAGTTTCTTACGGAAGCATTAATTTTCAGTAGAGAAGAAAGAGAGAGAGAGAGAGAGAGAGAGATTCAAGCATGCCAATTAATACAACGAAGTAATTATACAGTGGAGTGTAAAGCGATTTCAATCCAGCAAGCTTGGTAATGAAATTAATATTCAAAGCCTATGTCAAAGACAAACAACATGATACGTATTTGCCCATTCTTCAGAAAGAAAATTCGAATCAGCAACAAGAATGGAAATAATTAATTACTCGATAGAAAGTATGTTGTGCAAAGAGGGACAATGTATCATTATTATTGTAGAAAAAGTTTTTCAGAGAACTCCTCGTGAGAAGAGAACATCACACAAAAGGAATCCGAATTTGCGCATTCCATTGTAATGTTCTCCAAACATTATGAAAATAATATTAAACGCAGAGAGATAAATGGTATTTCGTATTAGTACTTAAGTACTCAACAGTGTTACAGAAATCTTAACCGATAAAAGATAAGTAATTGCATTTGAAGTAATTGCATTTTACAAGGTCAAATCGTCCCGATGGTCAGGGCTTCTGCCGATTATGAATAATTGCGAAGGGAAATTAATCGATCATGTTCGATCAGCTGTTATTCGCGTTATTTCTAAAAATTCAATGGAAACGACTGTTCAGTCTCTGCCAGCGAAATAATCGGCCTGCACGCGCAAGAAATTCCGAGTAATTTTCATTCGCAGCGACTTGCAAGTACTTTGCGCGGTCGTTTAGATGAAGATATTTGATCTCGAAGCGATTAATTCGAGAAAATGATTGTAACGCTTAGTAGCGTTACAAAGGGCGTTGAATGCCATTAGCAAACGTTTTCTAATGTTTCAGCAAGCTAATTGAATTAAGTAGTAAATCCATTAGTGTAAATCCATTTCTATTCGAGAAAATGATTGTAACGCTTAGTAGCGTTACAAAGGGCGTTGAATGCCATTAGCAAACGTTTTCTAATGTTTCAGCAAGCTAATTGAATTAAGTAGTAAATCCATTAGTGTAAATCCATTTCGCTCCGTAACGCGATAAGTCTGGATCGGTATCTGCGTTCAGTCATTGAATTTGATAAGTTAATTTGTATTTAATCGAAATAAAATACAGCGTCCAAATGTTTTCAACTGTGAACAAGTGAATTTCCATTCTACGAGTCATCATGCATACAGATTCGTCCGTTTATCTCATAAATATTTAAAATATTCTAAGATCTGTTTGAAAATGTTATTCAATCATTTGTACTTCCTCGACGCACGATTTTCGCGAGAACAAACGCGGCGTGCTTGAAGCGTAGCGTTCAAAGGTCAGAGAGTAGAAAAAAAATTTTTGCCGAGAGTAAAAAAGATCGGTTCGCCGATCGGGTGACGTGGTAACATCAAACGAACAGGAAGAAATTTAAAAGTGTTCACATTTTTCGTTTCACACACATACACGCTTGTGTTATTAAAGTCGCTTGAGTTTGTACGTGGAATGTTCCATGCGAAATCGCGACGATGNTCATTCCTTCTTCCTTCCTCTCTCATTCTTACCCCCCTTCCAATTCTCTCTCTCTCTCTCTCTCTCTCTCTCTCTCTCTGTTTCTCTCACTCTTTCTTCTCCTTTCTCTCCAAGCACTTCACCCTAAGTACTTACATCTTCGTTCGTCCTCCTCTTTCGTTCTTCCCTTCCATTTCTCCTCTCCTCACACTTTCTTTATCTCTATGTCTCTATCCTCATTTCGCTGTTCCATCCTTTTCTCGCGAATCAACCGTCCATCCTCGTCGTTCTCACGGCCCGGATACTCTTTGCTATAGGGTAGAAGGGTGGAAGTGCTCGTGGCAGGCAGGCAGTGTCTGCCCCACCGTGAAACCTTCTGTCATTGCAGCCTTATTTTCTTTCTTTTGCGGCCGAGAGGCAGCTTCGAGGCACGGGAGAAAAGACGGTTAAGAAAATCGATCGAGGCTCGTGCGCGCTCCTCGCCGGAAAAACGATAGAGTTCCTTCCTCGAATTATGAAAAGTAGTGTCTCGTTAAACTCTNAATAAAAAAAAAAAAAAAAAAAAAAGAATGATACGCTCTCTTTCTAACTTTTCAGCCTCGACACTACGTGATGCCGCAGCTGAATCTGCCTATTATGGGATTGAAAGATAATAGAAATCGTTTTGATATCTCGTACGCGTGGAAAATGAAGTTCCATTGATCGAAGATTCGAATCTGAAGAACTTCGAAAGTTCTTCTTTCAAAAAGGATTGAACTTCTATTGGTTCGCGCAATGTTTGTTACCAGTTTTAAAATAAGTTCTTGAAATCCTTGCGTGAAATATTAAATTCCTCCGAGAATTGCAATACCTTTCTTTCGAAAGATCTCGACAGAAGCAAGCAAACAAAGAGTTCGACTCCTCATTGAACATGGTTGAAAGAATCACGAACGAATTCGATTAACATCGAGGAGGATTTTTAATAAAACATGAACACTAATACATAACTACGAACTTAGGGAACTATTTTCTTTCCAGAGGTCTCGAACAAAAGACCCATTTTGCTCGTGACCAACGTTAATAAAATGCTAATATCACGAGGTAATATTAAGCCGATATTGAATAAGTATTAAACATGCAGCCACCACCGTCGATTGACGAAATTGAAATTCTTTGTAGAAATATTCCAGCCTTTTTTTGTAAATTAAACAAGTCTTGGAAAAATAAGATATTAAAATGTTCAATTTCTTGAAACTTCCAAATTAAATGGTAATAGCTTTGTATTTTGCGATGATAAGTAAGAAGGATCTGTACGAATGGTAAGGACACATTTTAAAAAAGAGGAATTGTTAATCTCAAGCGTTATTATTTAAAGAATAACGAGAAACGAAATTCTGATCGTTTTCGAACGATCTACTAAAATTACTTGATACGATGGCTGCATTTGTTTCTTTAATTTTGTACCAAGTAGATTGAGATTAGTAAGAACTTACTAATGCAGCTAATTACTAGACTACGTCTATTCACTAAGGAATTTAAAAAAAGATAAAATCAACAGCAATTTATTTTTACGAATGCACTAAATAATTATTTATCAACCTATCTCTGAAAAAGTCCTGAATATCTTAAAAAATTTGAAAAAAAACCTAAGAGCTTAAAATTTCTTAAATATTAAAACAAAAAATTTGATTTATGGTATAATTGTTAATATTTTAATGTACTGACCACCTTAAATTAATAATCTTCCTAGTGTGAAATCACACAAATCTCTTACATGGTCACTTAAAAATCAGCTTAAGTAATTATATAAGAGGCAAAATGAAATATTGATAGATTTAAGTCATGTACGATGAATTTCTAATCAAATCAGGATTTTAAAAATTTACTATGCATACGTATTTAGAATTATCCATTGTATATATGTACAAGTATAAATACCTGACGTAGAATGACCATAGTATCAAATTGTGCCATTGAAGTTTATTAATTCCACTTTGTAACATCATTTCATTAATTGGGCTGCATGAAAAAAGCCTTCAATTAATAATTACTACTAGTATTAAATTGAATTTGTGCAGTTGAACGAACTGCAATTATATTCAATCCAAAGAAATTGAACGTACTCTAACTCTCTAAAAGTCTGCACAGGTCAAAGTTCATTTTAAACTTTATTTCGAAAATTAAGATAATATTGCTTCGTTCGTTGATGTTCATTCTTAGTCTCTTGACAAAATTTTGAATACGTTTTTTACGCAATTAATCCATTTCTTTTCTAGAAATCCAAAAAAATCCAGTAATAAAAGACACAAATTTTGCAATAAAAACGAAAAAGAAATAAAAATAAACTACCAAGTAGAGATATTATAATTCCATTCACCATATTGTGTAATTCCACAGAAGGCTAAGAATCATCTTATTTCGAATTCATTCTATTGACAAAGCTGGTATCACATACAAATCTAGAAGAGGAAAAAGGAAAAGAAAAGTTATAATTATCATTTATATTTATTTAGTACATGTACGATAAACATATATTGAATTGTCATACTATGTATTTTTTAATGTTTCAATATCAAGCTAAAAATATCCATTGTCCTTGCACGATCGTTAACCTGCACACAAAAAAAGATACATATATTTCTTCTATTTCTCTTATATAAAAATCATAATTAAGTCAAACGAACTATTCTCAGAAGTAGCAAATTCAAAATCATGGCATTCATAGATATTGGTGATTAAATCATCACAGATGAATAATATGTACATTTTAATAATCAGTAAACAAAAAATTTCTTACATTTTTTGTGTAATTTAACTTCATCTTCGGACCCCATCTATAAAAAAAAATACAAAATATATTTAGTATAATTCTATATCTTTTCCTAGAAATTATCTTTTTCACGAATTAATCAGTTAGCAAATACTATACTAATCATGGCACTCATAGATCTTGATGGTAAAAAAAATTCATCATAATATAAAAAAATTTTCTTTATAGAAAAAGCTAACTAATATGATATTTAAAAATAATACTCACTGAATTCAAATACTGCAAAGTGACCAATTATATTCATTTTTAAACCTAAAAACATTGTTAATGTTAATAACATTGCTATTTAAATTTATATAAATGAAAATCTTAATATACTTCAGATAGCAAATACAAAATTTAATCATGGCACTCATAGATCTCGGTGGTTAAAAACTTTCATCATAATGTTTCTTTACAGAAAAAGCTAATTAATATATTTTAAAATAATACTCACTGGATTGAAATATTGCAAAGTGACCAATTATAATCATAGACCTAAAAATATTGTTAATATTAATAACGTTGCTATTTAAATTTATATAAATTGAAAACCTTCAAACTACACTTCAGATAGCAAATACAAAATTTAATCATGGCACTCATAGATCTTGGTGGTAAAGTTATCATCATTTACAAACTATATAAATTATTAAAATAGAAAATCAATGTAACTCACCATATGTATAAAAATGACTTCCCAATGTACTAACTCTGACCTGTACTAACTCTGAAATTAAAACAAATATCAATCAAAACATATGTATAATAAAAAAAAAACAGATTAAATAACCCATCTTTTATACAATTGTTTTACACTTATCTTATACAATCATTTTAATAGGAAGTTTTTAATAAATATAATGGACATAATTACAAAGAAGAAATACCACAATTAAAATTATTATAACATCGCATTGTTTTGTATATGATAATAAACAATTAATCTATAAAAACAGTAATTATTGCAGATAAATTAATTAATCATACCTAAGTAAAAATGATAAGACTAATAAATCTTCTTTGTAGTATATGTCACATCCATAAATTTAAATTAAAATGTATATTTATTAATACACAAATTAATCAGCCTTTTTAGTTGTACGGGTCTTCTTAGCAGGTAAAGGCTTTTGAGAACGTAATACAGCACTAGCACGACGCAATGCAACCTAAAAATATTTAATACTATATGTATTAAAAATTGTTTTGAACAAATCATAAATAAATTTTATTTATTGGTAATTGAATTTACTTACCTTTGTAAGGTCTACGCGATATTTGTTCTTTGTAAGTAATCTTTTTAACTTGTATAAAGAACGACGAGCTCCAGCTTTCATTGTACATCTAACTGTAGCTTTTGCAGGCTTATTCATAGCTTTCGCTTTTTTATACACTACAGTAAATCCTTTTTTATCAGGCGTGTCAACAATACCAACACTTTTCCTATGAATCAAGCCCGAGTAACGATAACTACTCAAATTAGTCAAATTGTTGGATTCCTAGAATTGTATATTATACATTAAATTATAATTTTTCGAGAAATCTAGAATTCTAAAAATTGTTTTGTAGTCCTGTATATGTAATACAAACCGTGGAAAACGGCTTATTAATATTGCGTTTCTTTAGAAGAAATGCATTATTATTGCGAATAATCATCCAATTCAAATGGGACGACATTGTAAATGATCTGAAAAAATTATATATATATATATATATTAAAATGTTTTTATTAATTTTATTTATATGTATACGTAAATACGAAAATTGGCATCCGTATGTTAACCTGTGTAGTGATTGAAAGAAAATAAGACATTTTCTAATTCAATTTAATTTAATTATTAATTTCTTTGGTTTCTTCTAACAGAAAATCTTTTATCAAGTTACTTTATTAAATGTTACAATAAATAAAAAATACAATATGCAGATATTACGACAAAAATAAACTTACCACGTGTGCAACTAACGAACAGAAATCAGAAAAGAACATTCAAAATGGCGTACAAAATGGACGAGATCAATTCTGGGAAACATGAAATTTACAAATATCCCTATGTAACGTGTAACAAAAAAATAACTATAAAATAACTATAAGGAAGCTACAATTTAGAAAAATAAAAATAAGATTTATCAAAACTAATTAAAAAAATTGATATTTATTTTTTTATCATTAATTTTGTTCGTAGCTTTGTTCAAAAGGTAATTCATTAAACATAGTCATTACTTCGTTTATATCGTATTCTTGCTTTTCTCGTTTCTTAATTTCACTAGATACTTTTCGGAAATCTTGCGGAATATAAATTGAAGTATCATCTAAAAATAAAGGATCATCCTGAGGCAATATTTGTAAATTCGCCCACCTTGTTGCAACTTGTTTAAATACACATTTTCTGAACATTATGCAATGTATATGGTGCAATTTCTCGTATTTTATTCTCATAAATCCTAATTTACTCAGAACGTATCTCCACGATTTCATGAACTTAGCATTCGCATGAACATGTTTTGAATCTGGACTTATAATGAAAAATATACCACCAAATTGCAATAAATCATAAGCCTTTTTACAGCATAAATATCTTTGTTTTGGGCATGGTAAATATTCCAGAAATAAAGAAAATACAATTACCTGAAAATGGTTTTCAGGAAATTGCAGAATTTCTTGTTTATTACTCACAGACAATTCTTGTCCAATTTGAACATTTAAAAAATCACAATAAAAAACTTTGCCTGGTATGCCATTCAGATCTATTGCAGTTATCTCAAATATGTCGAAACTGCTAAATGGATTATAACAACTACCCACATCCAACAGTGATATCTTTTGAATTGGTTTCTTATGTTTAATATTTACATTACAATTTATAGCAACTTCAGTATCTGCAAAATTTGTATCTATTTTCAGTTTGATATCTTCTTCCTTTAGATCATATTTTTGTTTTCCTTCATTTAAAAAATACTCTTCACAATGAAATTTGATCCATTCTATCCTGGAACATGTTGAACCTTTGGTATTTAAGTTATTTTGCATCCAATGTGTAGTTGCCAATTCCCGCATACAGGAAGCATATTCCTAAAATACACATTTATAAGATTATTCTATCTTTATTCTACATGTACTAATCTTACTTTATTTCAATATTGGAAAAAGCAACATTTACAAATAAATCATACCTGTAATATGTCTTTACGACATATGTGCCGTTTCCATGCAATCTCTGCACCATAATTCTGAGCTTCTTGTCGCAACGTGGCATGTGTATTTTTTATAATATTTGCTAAATATTTATGTTCTTCTGTTGCCATTCGAAACTTTATGCTGGCATTAGTTTATTTTACTTGAATACAGTAGGAAATTCTGTTAATTGTCTTTTTATCCAATTTTTGACGTTTCGTTAAATTACCGTCGTTAACACCCACGACCAAAACAATGGCGGGTTCTGCACTGAGACGATTAATGGCAGAGTATAAACGTGAGAATTTAATTTAATTTAATGCAGGCACGCACTTCACTATAGACATCGTATAAAACTTTCTCGCTTATTATTCTTTCTGCCCAATTTTAAATATACGACATAACGAGCACTGCATCTTTTGCAGAATTAACCTTAAATCCACCTGAAGGTATTATCGCTGGTCCAATAAATGAAGAAAATTTTTTCGAATGGGAAGCCTTAATCACGTACGTATTTGAATAATCTTTGATTCCTCTTATTTATAAAAATATCTCTTCGCTTGTAAAAATTGATTTTTGTTTATAACGTGTTTGCAATGAAATGCCCTATGTCTTTATCTTTTTTTTTTTTTTTAAATTAATTCTATGATTATAAATATAATTTAAATTTTACATCTATAACATGTGTGTTGAACATGTGAATTAACATTTGTTTACAGTGGACCAGAAGGAACGTGTTTCGAGGGTGGTATTTTTCCAGCAAAGCTTATATTTCCACCAGATTATCCTTTAAGTCCACCAAAGATGCAATTTACTTGTGAGATGTTTCATCCAAATAGTAAGACTTCAATTTTAGTGAAACATTAAATTGATTCTTAATAAACCTCTAAAAACTAACTTTTGTTTATTTTTCTTTAGTTTATCCAGATGGTAGAGTATGTATAAGTATATTACATGCACCTGGTGATGATCCTATGGGCTATGAAAGTAGTGCAGAAAGGTGGAGTCCAGTTCAGAGTGTAGAGAAAATATTGTTAAGTGTGGTAAGTATGTTAGCAGAACCAAATGATGAAAGTGGAGCAAATGTTGATGCAGCTAAAATGTGGAGAGAAGATCGCACAGAATTTGAAAGAATTGCCCAAAAATTAGTTAGAAAAACACTTGGTATTCCACCTTAAATTAAGATGTTCAATATTTAATTGAAGATAAAGTTGTAATTAAATGTCATATTATATATTATATAAATGTCATATTATAAAATATATATTATGTTTAAATTAAAATTTTATTAAAATTATGATATGTACTTACAAACATGTTTTAGAATTATGAAGAAGAACTACTGAATTAAAAACAAATTAATAACGCAGTATATTAGTCTTAAAAAATGTATTTTATTTTCAACATTGCAGTACAAACATGGGTAATCAGATACATACATATTTGTTTATACTTAGAGTACCTTTAACTGTAATAAAGTAATGAAAAAAATTTTTTCTTGTGCTCATAGATGTGAAAAATTTGAATTGTGCAAATTATTTATATTACAATTACGGAAATAGTACTAAATATTTAATAGCAAACAATTTTCAGTTGAATCATTTTATTGTAATATTGAAAAATATTTACAAAAAGAAGTTGAAGCAACATTTTGAACAAATACATTATAGATATTTTTGGAGTACAACAAAATTTGTACATTTAAAACTTATAATAAAATTAATGTTATTGTTACAAATTATAGAAACTTATTTATAGATGAAAAGATTTATAAAAGTAGGATATGTTTAAAAATATAAACTTAAATTTTTGTCATAAAAGTAAACAAAGATTTTATTTTTCTCTTGCAGTGTAGTACACTTATCTTAAAGTTTCAATGAATCATCCACACTCCTGTTGTGCATGTTTAAAAGCATACCTTGTATTACCTTAAATATTTACAAAATTAAAAGATTTATAATAGGTTTCTGATTATCATGCATCCTTCACTCTAATGACCATCGAACTTGGTGATAAATTATATTAGACTAGAATAAATAAATTAAAGAATATAAAATTATAGTTTTAAAAAGTACAATTAACTCTTAAAATAACAACAAAAAGCTTACATAGATTTAGCATCTTTTTCTATTAAAATTATGTTTGGATTATATCTTTGAAAAAGATAAAAAAATAAATACAAGTATTTGGAAGTAAATTGATATTTATTAGTAAACAATACTGAATTCCAACTTAAAACGCAATGTTTATGACTAGCAGTTGTCAATAATTTATAATAAACAATAATAAAAAATTGTATCAGTACATTATAATCAAAGTACAACATTTTTTTTTTAGGAATATAACTCAAATAATTTTTTTAATTCTTCTATCTTTGTTATGGTACTAGTTGCATACATTTACTTATTTTTACACAATCCTATTAAACCAAATGTACATATAAAATATAAAATATATATAGGCTGATAAATCAAATTGTAAAATAATACATAACTAATATTTCATAAAAAAAAATATTTAAAACACGCATATACAACATATTATGTTTAACAGAATATTTTAATTTATAAATCAATGTTATACTTTGAATATAATTATAGACTTTGGCATATAAGAAATAAATTACTGTTCTATGCCAAGTGCATATTTCTTCTGTTTTATAAAAAATTTTTTATTATAATTTTCTAATTAAATATTAAATTGAGCTATACATTTTCGTAATCAGATTTAAAGATTTCCTATTTAAAAGAATATTTTTCAAGAATACCATTGATGATTTGTCTTGAAAATGTACAGTCAATTGCAAACTTTAATATATTATAATAATATCACATTTTAGTATATCAAAAATGTAGAATTAAATTTAATACTTTCTACATATCCTGATTGGAGAGGCATTATAAAAATACAAAGCTGTCATTCAATGTCACACTTACTTATATATAATCACGTAAAAAAACATCTTTTAAACATATTTATCATACAATAACACTTGGCATAGAATTTTCATATTTTTTTCTTAATAGTAATGTTAATGTTAATAGTAGTAAAACATAATTAAATAAAGCATTGATATTTTTCAATGCTAATTTCTTCACAAGAATACATATGTGCAACTTATATTAATGTAAAATACATTTGTTATAAAATGGTACTAATTCTGCTCTATATACCTCCCACTGTGGCTGAGGTATTATGGTGCCTTTAACCATTAATTATACGCACATGCTTCACATATGTTTAGATTTATCCTTAGACATAGTCTTTTCAGACAATCTGATAATAGTAATTGTATTGCAAAATCTACCACGTGAATATTGAGTATAAAATTTGTTTATTTAGTACTGCAAAGTTCACGAAAGTGCAACCAAAATTTCTGAGCAATATGTATATGTGGCCCTTGCTATTCCATGATTCATGAAGCTGCACAGGAAAAGCAATTTAAAGATAAAATAAAACAAAGATTCGTTAATTAATTTGTCTAGAATAACAGTCAGTACATATTTTGTATAAAAACTTTCTCCTTCCTTGAAAAATCTATCTTTATATCAATGCTTCATAGTGAGCTCTGTATAACATTACAGAATACAAAATTTATCAAAGTAATGTCTCTGTTTCTGAAGATGAGATTACACACCTCTTCAGAGGAAAGGGACAAAAATAAAATATATATTATTACAATTTACTAAATTTTATCTGAAGCTCCTTTCTACTTTTCGATTTGGTTAGTCGAAATTGTAAATTGAAAACTTTTCACTTGATTTATATTAATTCTTAGTATTAAGTTATAATCTAAAATTTATGTAATGATTGCAAATAAAATATAATTCAAGAATGTAAGTTTCGGGAACTTTATCCGAATCAAACAAAATAATTTACATAGATAAAACTACTACTTACAGAAAAATTAAAATTAATTACATGATATAACTAAATTCGTTTAAGTGCATTGCACGATGTAATCTTGTTAAGTTTATCTGAGCACAAGAATAAACAGTGACTCGATTAGCTTGATTCAACTGTATAATTTAAGGAATCAGAATTCTATAATTTATAATTTTATATAGCACCAGTCGCTAATCAGTTTTAACAAAGAATTTTTTTACCCTTTCAAGGTAAATATCGTTAAATCTTATTTTAAAATTGACTATAAAAAATGGAAACAAGTATAATACATTTAAAAAATTGCACATCATATATTAATTATTCTTTATAGACTTAAAGAATCACAAAATATATATATCTAATGTGCCAGACATTAATAAATTCCTGACAATTTAATTATTCTATAAAATCAACTAATGTAGATAAAAATATTTACATTATAAAGCAATCTAAAATAATGTATTCCATCCAAAGATTATTCTTGAAAATGATTATAATAATAATTTGCGAAAAAATACGATTGATGCTCGAATGAAAATATTTATACTATATTATGATTCCATTAATTCGTTGAATATTTTGTCTAAGTTAATCAGTCTGTGGTAGCTACTTCTAAACTTAAAACACGATATAACAACATGTTGAACTGATTAATATTGAAATTTTCTACAGTTGACAGACATAATTGATTTTGTATATGCCAGATTATATATTAATATAATGTTAGCCTACAGCATCTTTTCATAATTGTTTGCACGTGCATCATATTTAAAATTATTTATTGACTCTATATTGATCATTCAATAAAATGGAACGTCAAATGTAGGATGTAGATTAATTATATTCATATTCTTTCTATTTATATTAAAACACATATTTTAAAATTTCATAGAAAATAGTCAAACATGTAATTGAATAATCTCTGGCAAAAACATAATTTGTGAACTAAAATCCAATAAAAACATTATGATTTCAATGCCTAGATAAAAAAAGTAGTATAAGGTATATGGCACGCAAGAAGGAGTTATTCGATCACTGCTTTGCATCATTATATATGAATATTATAAATTCATTGCATCGTGTGAACTTGTAAAGATATTTTAAAAAATGAAAAAACAGGAACTTAAATTAAGACTGATACGTAGAATTTTTTGAGATTATTGTATGATTATTGTACTTTCGAAATTATTTCAGAACAAAATTAAAAAATCATAAATTCAAGCTCTAATATCAATTTATTTGTGCATTTTTAATTATATCAATGTGAATTCTGATTGAAAATTATCTTCTTGAAGTAATTTTACCTCAATTTGTACAATTTGTTTAAATATTTTTATGCAATTAACTATATTGTATTATATACGAACTGCGTGGAACGGATTATCCTTCTTTTCAATTAGATGTTAAAATTTTATATTTCAAATTTAAATTAATGTATAATATATGTTATTCCCATATTTAATCATATTATTTAATAAAATTATATGGAACGAAATTGTGTAACATTTTAAATCTTAAACCATACGTACTAAACATTTGGCAAGTATTTGACAAAAATGAAGGACAAAATATTATGTATTTGTACCTCACGATAGGCCTTGTGGTGTGAAACAAATCTTCTCTAATTCACCAGTTGAAGAACTAACAGGAGATTCAGCTCTATCATCTTGTTCAGCTAATTGTTCACTGTAGTAATGGGGCGTGCTCAGGTAATCAATGAGCCGCCGAGGCAGAGGTAGAGTGGGAATAAGATCCCTGCGTACCATCTTCAAAATAACAAATCTGCACGTATGCTGTAAACTTTGAACCTGTTTAAATCTTGATACTGGATGAAGAAGTTGCACACGCATTGGACCTAACACTGGCCGCCGATGAAGAAAAAACAAATATCGTCCACTACGTGAATGTTCTACTGCATTCTCAATAAAGTCAACAATTGTATGAGACTTGAATTTTGTGCAACTTCCAAAGCTGAAATTACCTATATATACACGACATACAAAATATTAAAATTGTGCAAAAAAATAATGGCGTAGAAAAAAATTACATCAATAAAAACATAAAACTTACCCTGATCATGCTCTATTCTTACATGTCGCACACAACTGTTAAGTCTAAATGATAAAGAAAAAATATAATGATCATCGCTACTGTCTCGTACAATAAATGACCCATCTGGTTCATTAGACAGTATTTTCTCTGCAGCTTCACCAGATATTGGGCCCCAATACCATCCATACTATTATAAATAAAATTGAATAATTATAATACATCTTCATATTGAACATATTATATCTTTAAAAAGTAAATAAATAAAAGTATAAATTACATACATCTTTTACTTTCTCAATACTAGCAGCAAAATCCATACTGGTATCCTCTGCTGGTTCGTCTTCAACTTTTGGCGCAGGTGGTGGCATTTGTGGTGGTATAGAAGTTGGACTTTCACATTTAGATACCATTGTTGTAAGCGCATCTTCCGCTTGTTCCACACCCCCTACATGTCCATTGCTTTTTGGTAATGGGGGTAGTGCACGCTTAAAAAAAGGTAGCTTTTGTACAGAGGAATCTACCTCTGAGGTAGTATTATTATTATTAGCATGTTGGTCAGAATCAACCTCTTCTTCTTCTACAATTTCACCCTGTACAATGCTATTTCTTTTTTCTACGAAATGGTCCGGAGAACCCAAACGCCTGAATCTAAAGATATTGCAAAGTGTTTGTTTCAAATTTAATGAGAAATTTCGTTGACTCTTCTTGATCTTCTCTCTTTCGGAATCAACTTTCTCCTTATGTGGTTCATCTTTTACTTTTTTATGTTTAATACTAACAAACGAATTTTTTTTATGTTTCTTAACGTTACCATTATTATTATTGTTATTGTTATTATTATTATTATTGTTATTGTGAATCAGTCCATTGCTATTTTTGTTTGAAATCGGAGTATCCATCGCTGAATCTGTATGCGGGTTACTATATCTATTGTTATTATTTACACTAATACCTTTTGGCATTGCAAGGTGTATAGGTGTATGACTTATTGGAGCTTTATTATTATCGCGTTTAATTTTATTTTCACTAGAATCACTGGAGCTTGAGTATAGTGTTTGCAAATATTGACGCACTTCGTGTAAAGTCATATGAATTGGTTCACCAATATTGTGCATGTGACCATTAGTTGTTCGTGACGTATGGCGACCAGACGTACCAGGAACGCTATGACGTTTTCCGTTTCCAGTTTCATTGCAGCATACATCAGATAATAGTCTTTGTGATTTTATAACATGGGTAATAGCACGAGGTTTTCCACAATAATGCCTTGCCTGCTGAATATGGGCTTCTAATTCACTCTGCGAACTAGCAGATACATTTCTTCTTCTTTTGCGATGATGCCTGTGACGTTTAGGCCTTTGCGGTGTTCTAAGATCATGCAAAGGTCTAACTACATCTATTGGTACAGTATAAATGTCAGAATCAAAGGGCACATTGTACATATCACTAATCTCACTGGTCGTTAAAACATCGTGTGACATAGCAGAGGTGATAAAACTGCTGTCATCCACTTTGTGACTCAGTCCTGAGGTATTTATTGAATTATGAGAACTGGATAAACGAGAAGAAGCTAAAGAACATCGTGAATTTGGACGATTCAAAGTACTATACGGAGTAATTAAAGTAGTAGCTCCTTGACATGAAGAAGGTGTCAACAAATCTGTTGCCCAAAAACGTTTCGGATTATATACACTACGTGTTACCACTGGTACATGATTTGTTGCAGGTGCTATTCTTCCTTCTGGCCATGATATTCTACAAGATATTATTAGTGCTTCTTCAATCATTGACTGTACTAAATTTTCAGCATAATCATCTATTAATTGTGGAACTTTTTGTCTCATTAATCGTGCATAGCTAAGAATCGGTGCAGATGAAGATTCAGAGTTAGGAGGAGAAGGGCTATCTTGAAATTCTGGTGGAGGTTTAATAGCTACATCAACCACTTCGACTTCTAGTTTTCCGTCAGCATCAGTCCATCCTGGTCCTTTTTTCAATGTATTAAAATTTTCACCACACATACCATCTGAATAATCAAAAGAATCTTGCGATAAAGATTTACTTTCTATATCGCTTTCTTGCATCTAAAACAAAAATAAATTATTCATTCAATTCAAAGGGTACTATATATATATGTTTAATATATACACTGCACAGAAATACCAGAAATGTCACATGAATTATACCTCGATTGCAAGATGCGCTCGAACTGAATCGCTAGAAATGGACCCTCCAATTCCACTGCTACCAAGATCACTGAGAGGTCCAGTAGCGCTTAGTGAACATGACGGTGGAGAGTCCATCTCAATACTTTTAAATTTATTTGTGTGCTAAAAAATTTATAGTAGCCAAAATTTTTGGAAATTCCACATTGTCCCCTATAAGATTATATAATGAAATTTAATTTCTTTAATATGACCAGTTAATTGTAAATTGTAAAAAAACTTAACTGGAAAAATTTAATTAAATTAGTTTCTCAACTGAATTGGAATTCTTACCTGAAAATAGCAATTACAAGCAATACGCGAATGTCTCATGATCTTCATGTTTACATAAGTGTTACTTGTACTTTTCATATGGTCCATTATGAATACGAAACTGAAAGGACATTTAAAACAAATTTATATTAGAATAATCTAAATTTTCACCTACATACAGCAATATATCTGACATAGATCTTTCTCCTATGATTCGAATAAATGATTATATTTGTTTACTATACTTATTTAATGTTATTACATTATCTAAACAAAAATCTATCCTTTGAAAAAATATATTTTAAATGCGCCAAAACGCATCGCGCTACATACACACACACACACACACACATACACACATATATACACTCAAAATTTCATAAATCTTTAATATTTAACCTTCGTCTATAAATCGTATAAAATAACTGTTTCTTTCAAAAAATTAAACAGCACGAGCGTACATGAAATACAAAGAATCCCCCACAGAGGGGGATATTCTTACGAGAAGTATAAGTACTGTCAAAAGATATATGACATAAAAAAACAATATGTCTTGATATCACTTTATAAAGAAATTTAGACCCACGTTGACGTAGTATAGACAAAAATTAAGGTATCCCTCTGTATGATTCATCTCTTGGCTATATATTGTGTGAAATATTCGAAATATCTTGATCAAGGTGCATGCCGTACAACGAGCACTTTATAATATCCCCGGCAAGGTTGATGTTTGCGTCGTAGATAGTAGTGGACTACGTTTGACGTTTCGAAAGTTAAAAGTGGAGTTTTACGTACTTATGCTAGGTTACTCGCAACTCGATCGCATTCACGTAATATTTGTCAACGAAGCAAAATATCAGAAAAATGTTCATCGTTGTCACATAATGTTCGTTCGACAGACAAATCAATATTTAAAAGACAAACGCAAGTCCTTCACGTTACAGTTTACTCCATGTCAGTTCCGTTCCCACATTCCGTCTGTCATGCCGAGGAAGAGTTCTATTCGAGTACTTTCCGGGATCGACGATGCATTTCACAAAAGGAGGAACTGCAGCCACCAATGTGGTTGCACAATTCGAAATGATTTTATCTACGTAGTTAGTCATACGTTTTCAAATGACCAACCATTCGCAAATAAAATATAATTTTTCTCTTTTTAATTTTAAAATTGCGTTTGTCTGTTCAAGTTATCAAATAAAAAAAATATGAAAAGCTGTTACAATTCTTTTTACCTACAATTAATGTGAAGTTAAAGCAATATGTTTGAACATATTAATTATTTTGATTAATTTTGAAAGTGCATTGCAATATACTAGTAGAAATATATATCAAATATTCAGCATGTTTTTTATTTTTCAAATATTACGTGTTATTAATTACTCTTGTTANTCTCTTTTTAATTTTAAAATTGCGTTTGTCTGTTCAAGTTATCAAATAAAAAAAATATGAAAAGCTGTTACAATTCTTTTTACCTACAATTAATGTGAAGTTAAAGCAATATGTTTGAACATATTAATTTTGATTAATTTTGAAAGTGCATTGCAATATACTAGTAGAAATATATATCAAATATTCAGCATGTTTTTTATTTTTCAAATATTACGTGTTATTAATTACTCTTGTTGTTATTATTTACTATTTTTCTCTAATTCTTCAGTTATTTTACGTTATTCCTATATTCTTATTAATCTTTCTCAGATTGTCATACGTGAAGCGTTTTAAAAAGTTCCTAGACAAAAATTCACTAAATGCGGATAAACACGGTATCGATAGCGTTATCGTGTTGAGTAGACGTGCTTTCGACTGATAATTACGAATTTTAATTTATAATTAACGTGCATGCATTTTCTGCAACTATAATCACGTGAGAAGAAGTAACAATGTCACAGATGTGTGTGAATGTTTGTCAATGTAATCGCAAAACATGTACATCCATATAGTCGTGCATAAATACGTCAGCATTAGTCGCTCTGACGTTTCTTACACAAACAAAATCTAAATGATGATTAAATATTGAAAAAACAGGTTATAACATTAAAATTATGTCAACAAGTTATAATTTTATGTTATTTTATGTAACATTTGAATTCAATTTTACAAATCCAATTAAGAAATATGAAACAATGAAATTATTTAAGAAAATTTGTAAAAATGCCAAAACTTGTTTTATAAATATTTTAAAGTATCACGTGTCCAGTGTAAATTCGGTATGATTTTGCGTATTTTTTATTTTATATTTAAATTAATTTTTCTATTAATATTTTTCTTTATTTATTATTTATTATTTATTATGTAGTTTCTTTTATTTATTATTTATTATTTTATATAAATAACAAATATAAATGTGTAACAAAAAAATAAAGGAAACGCATTTGAAATAATTGTTACATAATGTATAATTTTGCAGGTACATAAATTAGACAATTTAAAATGTTGCTCCAACAATTTACAGATTTTTTGAGCCTTATAACAATAGGTATGTGTTTCATATTAAAGATTCCTCAGATTTTAAACTTATTGACTGCTAAATCAGCAGATCAGATCTCAGTTGTAGGCCTTTTGTTAGAATTGACTAGGTAAGTCCATCTAAAATATATTTAAAAATTTTGATTTTTTTTTGTTTTTATAACAAAATCTTTGAATTTCAGTTATACTGTGATGACTAGTTATAATTTTACAAATGGTTATTCAATACTATCTTATCTGGAATATCCTGTTATTTTATTACAAGAATATATTTTAATCTTCCTAGTTCTGAAGTATTTAAATAAAATAAACACATTCTCAATTCTAGTCTCAATACTTTATTTTAGCATAAGTATCTCATTTGCAATGCAACTTATTCCAAAAGTCGTTCTTACCATTTTGGCGGTTAGTTAATTAATTAACAATAAATTTAAAAAAAATAATTGTTAACTTTATGTATTAATTTATTTTATAATTGATAGCCATTGTGTACCCCAATTTCTGTCTCGAGTAAAGTTGTTCAATTAATGGCCATTTATCAAGCGAAAAATGCGGACTCGGTGTCGCCGATTACTTGGTTTATTTCCGCGTTTACTAATTTAAGTAAGTTATGGATACAAAATGTCAATCTTTCTTAATGGCTTTTCAATAAAAATGTTAATTTTCGTTTGCAGCGAGAGTATTTACCATATGGATGGATTCGGCAGACATTTTACTACTAGGAAATTTTATTCTCTCTGTGATTTTAAGTTCGAGTATTATGTTTTCCACTATTTATTATAGATGGAATAGAGTAAAACGAGATTAAGACGCTCGAAAGCGACACAATGCTGTGAAAATTAATCTGGTCAAATGTATGTGCCATGTGGCTCTTCTTCCTCGGTATTTATCAATGAAAAACAATGCAATTCTATAGCAATATGTACTTATAAACTTAAACGAACATTAATTCTAAAAGCGTACATTATTTATTGTACATAGGTGAACATTCAAAGTGAATAAAAAATTTTATCAATAGATTAAATGCAATCGAAGATCCTATTTACAACTTCCCTCTCGATCATGTGTTATTTCCCCCGAATTGGACTTCTCTGAAAAATGTTATGCAACTAATTCTTGGAAGAAGAATCGTTAATCGCTTAGAGGTCTTCCTAAAACTGCAAGCCCAAGCAGAAATCCAAGCGTGAAATTAAGAAAAATCATGTTTCTGGCTAACAAGAATCAATCGTTCTGTACAATTATCCTTAAATTGATATCATTAATTATCGGAAACGAACGTTATTCCTCTAGTTATTCCGCTAGCGAATAGATGCAGAGTGGCGGCCGAAGTGGTTCGACGATCGAGAAAGAGTAGACAATAGTGTGTACTGTTGGGCCGAAACAGCATGCACGTATGTAGGGGTACGGAACGGCATATGGTTTAGAAATGTGTGGACCATCCTTCTAGAGTCGCCACCCCCACTGCCCCTCTACCACGGACCGGCGGTCCTCGATGACCTCCGGCCTGTCAGTCTAAACCGAGAAGCCGCTCAGGCTTCATCAACATCTTTGCATCTCTCTCGCCGCATTCTCCCGAAGAGGGAACGAAAGTGAGAGGGGGACAGAGAGAAAAAGAGGAAAGAAAAGAAAGAGGAAAGGAGAATAGTCGGGGCCGCGAGTAGTTTCGAGAGTATATACGCCGTGTTAAAGGACGAACCATCAGAAGTGCCAACGGTGGCGGACTCGATCTGTCCACTGTCAGGATGGCGAGGTGGTTGCTGGTCGCTTCGTTGGCCAGCTTGCTGGTCCACCCAACGAGAAACGAAATCCTGACGCCACCGTATTTCAATTTAGCCGAAGGAAAGGAGATTATCGCATCAGCCACGTGTGGCGTCGACACCCCCGGCCCGGAACTCTATTGCAAGCTCGTCGGCGCGAATGCTGATCAGCACGAGGACATTAATCTGATACAGGGTCAGGTAGGTATATTATTATACTTGTCTCTTCTATCTGTTTTTCCACATATCTTTGATGGAACAGCGATCCACAATCGACTTTTAAATCGCTTTATTACCTTTCGCTCTATTTTTGTTTCGTTTGTCCATTTATTTATTAATTTGAATCGTGAATGAAAAATTATCTTATCTATAATGTAAAGTAGAATTCAAACGAATTCGAATTTCAATTATCAAATTTCAAGAATCTGCACTATTATAATTACTTCGATAGAATTCATTCACCATTGAAGTGAATTCAATATTTATCAAAAAACGTGTATCGCTTACTTTGAATCATTTACTTGATATACAGAATAAGCCGTGTTGCGGTCTCGAACTAATTTTTATCTACATTTGGTCCTTTGAGTCCAAGAGTTTATCAATCTTTAGACAACCATCTGCTTACTCAACTACTTTTTCTTCTATCTACAGTCTAGTGGTTTTATAAATTTTGAATAAAAAGAAAATTGTAGTCCATCTTTGTATATTACAATTTTTTTTTTTAATATTACAACGTATAGTTTTCAACGTGTTCAATCAAATTCTATCGTTTTCATATGTTGCTTAAATATAGGTTTAACACACACGTGTTAACTTATCGTTGTTACGATAAGGAAAGATCATACCAATCGCTTATAGAAGTGTGAATGAAATCATACGTGAAGGAACGCCTTTCATTAATCGGCTTGTTAATACTAACAATAATTCATACAAACAACGTATTATGTATGTATAGTTTACCTATGTTTTCTTTATCATCAGTTAAAATATTTGATATTGCTAATTAATAATAATTTAATAAATCTAATAGATTACTTTCTTAATGTATAAAAATTCATAAATGTCTAACGATCATTATCAGTAGATTCTACAAAATGTCATCAGCAACTTCGATAAAAANAACGTATTATGTATGTATAGTTTACCTATGTTTTCTTTATCATCAGTTAAAATATTTGATATTGCTAATTAATAATAATTTAATAAATCTAATAGATTACTTTCTTAATGTATAAAAATTCATAAATGTTTAACGATCATTATCAGTAGATTCTACAAAATGTCATCAGCAACTTCGATAAAATCTTCGCTTGAACAACTGATTGAATTAAAATAAATTTTATTTTGTCTGCATTCAATTCCCTGTGACGATAAAGTGAAGTTTCTTGGAGTCGATGTAATGCTAGCTGGTAATTCTAATTGTAATCTGAGTGGATAATCGCAATCTTCTTCATCGAGAATTACCTCTGAACATTATCACGAGAAGACAATTTGATAATAGATATATCAGGCTAAAGAATTTTTTTGCAGATCGTGCAGAATAATTCTGAACTGATGTTTTATCGAATTCGTTACTTGTTCACTAACTTTCAAATGTTGTTAAAAATTCATTAAAACATATATGTAGGTCCGCAATCAATGAAGAACTTGTTTCGACTATTTTATCTTTAACGCTGTTGATCGTTTTGTGTTTCTTGGTAGCATATCACAGAACCGAGTTCTCTTAATCAAGCAGGAAATAATAAATTAAATGACCGATTTCATAGTCGCGCAACATTTAAAACGATCGGCTGGCTTTTTCTTATTTAGAATAGCTTCTCTCCTTCATTTTACACTCAATTCGTTCTAATGGTTTGACTGCATTTCACGCTGGTCATGAAATAATTGATACTATTGCACGATTCATAAATCTGGGAGCCTCTAAATGGTCAATGGCTACTCGACTTTATGGCATTACGTATATCTCTACTTATGCGGGCGAAAGAAAGTGCCATGTAGACTAGAAATGAGAGGGCTGATAAGGAGCTTCTGATAAGGGTGACCTCTTGATAACATTTGACCATCTTGTCTTTTCAAATTCCAAACCATCAAACTGGCCAAACCGAACTGTCCTACTAAAGATTCTTAAAAAAAAAAAAAAACAAAAATCTAATCCATTTGTAGAAACCTCTGTAAAAATTTAGATTTAACATTATTCGCATTTTGAAGTCGAGCATATCGTACGTTACGTGGAGAATTTAATTAGACAATTTGTAAAATTCTATCATCGAGATCTCGAAGATGTTAGGTCGTTGAACTTTAGTTTAAATATACACATATGCGACTCTATAAAAATGTATAGTAAAATGTTGATACATCTCAATAACAACGACTGTGAATGAATGGCAAGTACTTATTTGTCTCAATTATCGATGTCTTAATAGACTGATGATATTTCTCTCGTTCCAACATTTGTTCTGCGCTTGAATTTAATAATTTAATAGTTTCGAAGATTGAAGAAATATGTTGATAATGCCTAGGTATGCGATTACTGTGATGCGGACAATCCGGAAAAGAGGCATCCTCCAGAATATGCAGTCGATGGAATGGAAACCTGGTGGCAATCACCACCACTTTCCAGAGGAATGAAGTACAACGAAGTCAATCTGACGATCAATTTTGGACAAGTAAGTTCAAACAAAATATCAATACAGACAATATATTTTGTCAATTATACCTTCTCATTTTCGTTCAACTGAGTGATCATACACAGTTGTGAAATAAAAATGAGTAAACAGAGAATAAGAGAATTGACACCAACAGGAAACAATGAGCCCGTGGAATAAGTATTTTATCTGTAACAAATTGCTTTATCACGTAGTAGGCGTTTTCCTGCAAAGCGGGAAAGAATTATCTTCGCATTATTTCCGGAGAACAATAGAAAACGCGGGTTTTAGGGAGCGGGGTAAATGGTACAGCGAATAGATATTCTTTTCATTCATTTCGTCGATGCCCGAATTTTAGGCCGATCAAAGTTTATTTCGATATTTAATATTTGTCATTGCGAACGTGTCTAAATAGAACCGGAAGAGAAAGAAAAATTAGATCCAGAATGTGTTAAAACATAATAAAAATAGCTAATAAAAAATTATAATTAAAATTCGATGCACATGTACGAGACTATGGATGCGTATTCTCGTTGCAAATCTGGATATTATTATCTTTCCGCTAAACAGCTTCTTAGAAGAACTCATTTACGCCACGCTAACATGATCTTTCTCTCGTGCGTTCTCGGCTCGGGAATTTTGAGGGGAGTTACAAAAAACCCCGAGTTCGACACACATGTTTCTCAGTTCTCAGTTCTTTGCCCAGTCCTTATTATGTTTTCGTATTATGCCTTCCTAAGTTCTAAGTTAACAAGTATCCATGTATCGATGTTAGATACCATCGAATAATTGCAATTTATTTACGCTTTTTTCTTTTGTATTATTTCTCTGGAAAACAAAAACTGTTTGAATCCTGTTGAATAAAAAAGTTAAAAAAAAATGTTTCCTCCAGGAATTTCACGTGGCATACGTCTACTTAAAAATGGGAAATTCGCCGAGGCCCGGACTGTGGGTGCTCGAGAAATCCAAAGATTACGGGAAGACCTGGTCACCCTGGCAATACTTCTCCGACACTGCAAACGATTGTTTAACGTATTTTGGTGTGGATAGTTACAAGCCAATCACCAGGGACGACAGTGTCATCTGTACGACAGAATACTCTCAGATCGTGCCACTGGAGGGTGGTGAAATACCGATTTCAATTCTAAATAACCGTCCATCCGCGAAACATTACTTCAATTCGACCGTGTTGCAAGAGTGGACACGAGCAACGAATGTTCGTTTTCGTTTTCTCAGAACGAAGAATCTGCTTGGGCATCTGATGTCTTTAGTGCGGGAGGATCCGACTGTGACCAGAAGAGTAAGTTGTTCTCGAAACCCGTCGTACTTGATATTATTATCGTTGATAATTGAAGGGGAAATAATGGCAATTGAATCGTTGTGTTTCAGTACTTTTACTCCATAAAAGATATCAGTATTGGCGGCCGATGCATGTGCAATGGCCACGCGGACACTTGCGACATACTGGATCCAAAAATGCCGAAGAAACTCGTTTGCAGATGTCAGCATAACACTTGCGGAGCACAGTGTGCGACTTGTTGCAGAGGATTCGAGCAAAAGAAGTGGCGGCAGTCCACAGCGTTTAAGAAGTTCACGTGTGAACGTAAGAATAATTTCTCCCTTTCGTCCGCTTTAAACGCAAAGTTATTTCGTTGCACGAAGTAAGAAACCGTTTGCTTGTTCAGCTTGCAATTGCTTCGGCCACACGGACGAGTGCGAATACAGTGCGGAAGTTGACGAGAAACACTTGTCCTTGGATATTCACGGCAACTACGAGGGTGGCGGTGTGTGTAAAAATTGTCGCCACAATACTGAAGGGATCAACTGCAATCGGTGCAAACCGACGTTCTATAGGCCGCAAGATAAACCTTTGAACGCGACTGATGTCTGTCAACGTGAGTTACAACTTCATTTGTGGCTGATTGATTTTGCTACAACTTTCGCAGAGAATACCTTCCGTATCATTTAATTTCTGACTTTTCACAGCGTGCCAATGTAACGCACGTAATTTGACTGGAAACTGTGCGGATGCCACCGGTCAATGCGAGTGTCGGAAAGAGTACACTTCGCCTAATTGCGACAGTTGCAGTTTTGGATACTACGGCTATCCAAATTGCGTTCCATGCCAGTGTTTCAGCAATGGGACAGATGGAGATCATTGCAAGGCTATAGATGGATCTTGTCCCTGCAAGGTGAATTATGCCGGTCATTATTGTGACCTCTGCGCGCAGGGCTATTATAAATTCCCCGATTGTTTACGTGAGTGAATAGAACCTTTAACTCAAATATGAATTTCATTGTGTAATCATGTAATTTTTCTTGTGATTTATATAACAAAATTTATAGCCTGCGAGTGTAATCCTTTGGGATCTCTCAATGATAACTGTGACGTAATTTCTGGCAACTGCACCTGCAAGAACAACTATGGTGGAAGGACGTGCAGCATCTGCGAAGATGGCTACTACAATTACCCTGTCTGCACATGTGAGTATATCCAACAAATTATGATTTCAAGATAAGACAAGTATAAATAGATAAAAGTCTGATATTATTCTTTTAGTCTGTAATTGTGATACACGCGGGACCGAACCTGGAGTGTGCGATAAATCGAATGGATCCTGTCAGTGTAAAAAAGGATACGGTGGTCCCAGATGCGATCAATGTATCAACGGGTATTACGGATTTCCAAATTGCAAGCCTTGCAACTGCAGTTTAATAGGCTCATCCTCTATTAGTTGCGACGCCATAGGAAAATGCTCTTGCCTGGCTAATTTCGCTGGAAGAACCTGCAATCAGTGTAGCCCTGGATATTACATGTACCCAGAATGTATAGGTACATGAGATATCTATTTATAATTGTCACGTTCAGCTTAAGCTCGAGAGTTTATAGTGATTCCCCTACTCTGCTTGGAACACTGTAGTAGAGGAATGTTAGCTAAAAGTTAGTCTAACCATTCAAAGTCATTTTTCAAGACACCTTTCAGGCTAAATGCAATTCCACGTTTTTTTTTTTTTTTTTGTCGTATACTTTAATTTCTACACACGTG
>NIPQ01092219.1:11133-36233 GCA_002806875.1 Lepidotrigona ventralis hoosana | reverse complement strand
GGGGGAGTTGGAAAGCCTTTAATGCAACGTTAGATGCCGTGACTTTGCCGTGAACGAAGGTACGAAAGTACACGAGGAAAGGATCTAAGACTCTAAGAGAGAGAGAAAGGTTCACGAGATTACGGGGAACAGGGGCCGAGTTCTTGCCGATCGATATTTCTATACGACAGAGCCGTCTGCTGTCGTGTCGCAAAGATCATTCCGACGATTGAACGTCGAAAGGAACGCAAAGTTAAAGGTGGATATTAAAATGGTTATGTTCGCAGGTGCCTGTCTCGCGAACGTAACGCACAGAAACGACTAAACGTTGAAATCGTTGTGAAAGAGAATCGCTGGCGACGAGAGAAAGAGAAAGGGGTGCACGAGTATGAAAAATATTTCACGCGATATTGGATAACGCGAATCAGTTGAGATTAATCGACAGTCACGTACGTATATATATGTGTGTGTATTATTACGTACGAGCAAAAGTTTGAGAAATCAAAGAGTTTGAAATAAATCGCAGATTTTTCCCAAACTAACAGGCAAAAGTTCGTTTATTCGAATTTCATTTTGTTCGATCCTTTTCACGGATGATTTTAATGGAACACGGGACTTGAAAAAATGAAAAAAAGGGACCGATTCAAGAGGTTCAAAGTTAATTGAAAAAGGAGAGATATCACGCTGAATTTAGTAGCGATTGTGTT
The DNA here is from genome assembly GCA_002806875.1 of Lepidotrigona ventralis hoosana. Taxonomy (NCBI): domain Eukaryota; kingdom Metazoa; phylum Arthropoda; class Insecta; order Hymenoptera; family Apidae; genus Lepidotrigona; species Lepidotrigona ventralis. The sequence goes on along the minus strand of NIPQ01092219.1, from coordinate 35,547 downwards.
CTTATTCGAGAGCGAACATAATCATTCGCGATTGTTCATCACTGTTGCAAATTGATACCCGCACAGGGTAACTGATTTTAAATATCTTACCTTGGTATCGCGCGAGTTTATGGTATCTCTTCAAAATTTACAGTGATTAGAATCATCCATCAACTCACTTGAGCTTTTCAAATTTTCTACAAATTTAAAAAAAAAAAAAAACGCAACAAAGGCATTTAAAATTCTTCGTGCTATTTTTCGAATTATTTCGAAATAGACAGATCGATCGGGAATATTACGAATCTCTGCCACATACGTAGATTCGTTTAAAATGGCCCGTCATTGCCCGCTATCGCAACTAAACAGGAGAAGAATCGGCAAGTGTGTATAAATTTGACGTATGGCGTCAGAAGCGGAAATCACGGGAATCACGATGTGCACGATCCGTTTTACTCGTCTCGCGATTGACAGTGCATTAATTTCGTTTCGATCGAGAGGAAGGAGAGGGGTAGGGGAATGACAGGGAACGGGGGGAGAGTAGGGTGAAGCGATCAATCACGTCTCGATTTATTTCCGTCGCGTTGCGACGCCGTCTCCTGGCCGGCCCTCTGTTTCCCTGCATTCGTAATTGCGAAATGATTGTCGCGCTTGTCGCTCTCCTCGCCGATAATCTCGTCGTCCGTTTCTCCTACGAGTCATTACGTCCTCTCAAATGGTGGCCGGCGCACCACGCAGCTAGCTATTTCATCGACGCGACTCTCGCGCACCCTATACTGCTAATCCAATCGCGTCTCTGTTATCCAAACGAAATAACGCGTACCTTCAATTACATTATTTATATCATTAATATTATTCATTTAAATTAAGAATATTCCCATTATGAGAAATCATCTTGAGAACAAATTTTTTTTATTATCTTCAATTATAAAATTTATTCCCATTTTCACTTTTTTGTCATTTTTTAAATTTTTGAAATAATATATTTTTATTATTAATCTTCCGGGTTTCCAGCGTTATCGCGGATTTTTTTCAGACTGCTAGGAGGAAGGAAGCGATTCGTTTCGATTCTCTCGTGGGTTAACATTTTTCTTCAAGAGAGGAAAACTTTTCTCCCTCTTGGAATAGATCTGCCGTCGCGATACTATCAAAATCGCGGTTATCGACAACTTGATCAATTTGTGAACAAAAACACGGCAGCGTGGAATAATTGGCCATGGAGAGACAAAGGCAAACGACAAGGAAAACACGAGAGCATAAAGTTGACAAACGCAATTTCCACGACACCCCATCTGCCATTTAGCAATTTAATTCTTACGATAAGGGACGCGAGACAGGGTGAAACAAGGAAACACGGCCACGCGAGTCATGAGACATCAAAGGGACTCACGAGAGACTTTAATTGCGAAATCGAGATCGAAATCGAAATCGAAATCGAACGGAGCGAGGGAAGCGGAGGAGGAGGAGGCTCTTTCAACGCGGCAGTGTTGAAACGTCTTCGCCCGGAGCGACGTTCGATTCGCCTCTATTATCCGGCGGCGGGGACGACTGCCGATTTCGCCCGCGCTGTAAGCCAAGAATTCAACAAGCCGATCGAGACGAATCGATTTCCGATCGGATGTCGCGCGAGCCTTCGGCCGCGACCCGATTGAGATTGCCTCGACCGCCGGCTGCATTGTTTCTCGATCGAACGCATTGTTTTCTATGTCGCAAGCTCGTCGACATCAATCATTGTCTCCGCCACCGACAATTGAACTTTGCCTATCTGTATAGATACAGCCACCACCCACCTTTTCGTGCCCCCCTCTCTCTCTTTCACCCTCCGTATAAAATATAGAAATATACGCGTTATATAAATATAATTCGCGCAGAAAGTTCTTACCTGGATTTTATACATCCAATTTGAGCGAGAGAGTGAATAGAATTCGAGAGAGTGGGAAGCTGAAAATCATACGTGTAGTTTAACAGATGATCGCCTCTTTGGCCGTGAATTTTTAGAAAAGAATCCCAAAGACCTACGAAGAATGGTAGATGGTCTACGCGCGTCTGAGAATCCACAATTACAACGCAACACGTGACATTTCTCTCTGAGAGGCAAGACCGAGAGAAAAAAAAAGTTTGGCGAAAAGGAATCCCTCTCTCGTCCATTAATCTCCCCTCCCGTTTATCCCTCGCTACTTCTCGGCTAAAAGAAAGCGAAGCCTCCGAGTATCTGCAGATCTTGATGTATCAAAGTGTCGGTTGGTAACGTCGTTAAGGAAACGTGTGGCTCCATACGTCGATTCGGATCGTCGCTCCGCCTCAGCTGCAAAAGAAAGGATCTCCAACGAGGATTGGAGAAACGCGGTAAATCCTTACCTCGCCGGAAGCCACCGCCTCGCCAGGTATGAACAGCTCCGGATAAACGTTATCGAGGTACCACTTGAACGACTTGCAACCGAGCTTCTTCCTCAGGGCCTTCCGTTCCGATACGTCGCCGTACTTGCCCTGCGAAAATTGCGAATCATAAGCCCGGAAATTTTGCCTAGAACGTACGAACGAACGAAGAGAACACAAGCGTGTCGGCGGAAATGGTCGTTTCCGCAAAGATTCCATGAAAAGGGGAATGAGGATTATAATAGTAAAGAATAAAGAGAGAAAGAGAGAGAGGGAGAAGCGAAACAAGCGAGGAAGAAATAAAAACCACGGGGAAGAAATACATGGAATCCTTTATGGACTCGAGTTTTAAAGCCTCCTAGAGCGGAATAATGGTAATACTTGGCCAGGGGACGATTCACGATGCTCGTGCAACGACTCTATTGGACCACGGATGGTCACTTAGATAGACGTTCATCGAGGATTTTCATCCCTTGGTTTTGCTTGCATTCAAGTTCTATTTCGTGGAATTTTAGAGATGCAGACACAGTGGATGGGTTCAGAAATCGTCGACTTACTCTACTCGTACTACCGATTGTGTAACAGAGAAATTGTGTATGTTATTTCATTGATGTGTAAATTCATACGCGATTCGTGATATGTAAAATTGTTGATCGATTAAGCAACGATTTCTAAAAACAATTTCAAACAATTTTAAACGTTTCGTTGAACGTTGTCGAAACTTCGAAGCAAGTATTTCAACTCGATACTATCCAATATGTTTTGTTTCCTACAAAGCGTCGGGGAGGGAAAAGTGTATTCCAAATAGAAAATGGAAAATTCAAGCACGTATTGCGGCAAACCGGTGCTCGACTGATAAAACGTTTTCGATAGCTGTAAAACAATTTTCAGCAATGCTCGAGTAAACTNCCCCAAAAAAAAAAAAAAAAAAAAAAAAATTCTCTTCAAACGTTGCACGCGTGACAACCAGTTTGAACCAGTAAAATCCAAGTCTCGCGCAAAAGAAGAATTAAAGAAAATAGGCGAGTGCAAAAGTTAACTCACGTTTGAATTATTCAATGGGGCTCGATTGCATCTCGTTTCGAGGATAAATGATAAACCGCGGGGAATGAAGAAAATATCAAAACACGACGAGCCTAGTCTAGTACTCGATTATCCTCGTCGCTGGCAAAATAAAATCATAGGAGAATGAAGAAAAAAAAAAGACTTCTATGTATCTGCAGAGTATAGAGTATTAAAGACAGTCATTAAGATAATTATCTCTTTCTTGTGTTTTTTCGTCTTAAAATTTAAAGAAAGATGTACATGGATAATTTGTAAAATTTGTTATGCAAAGAATTAGTCCTTGGAGAAGAAATTAGGAGGACATCGTCGAATTTGGAGAGAACTTGTTAGGGAACTGAACGAGACTATGAGAGTTCGGACAACGGAAAAATGGGAAGAATTAAACCACGAAAATCTAGTCTGGCGGCTGTTCGATGTTTGATAAGAGGGAAATGATAGTTGGACGGCTTGGTAATAGGAGGAGAGAATTGTTCTTGGAGATTAAAAGGCTTAATGTTCGTTTCATAATGGTAAGATTATGAAAGATTAGTTAGAAGAATCTCGCTCGAAATTGCTCGGATTCGGTTCCTCCTCTTCGGTGGATTGTTGAACGATTCGCGGCAACGAGAAAATTTGTCGCTTAAGATCACAGATGCCTGCGAAATTCGGGAAGGAAAACCTGTAAGTTTCTTCTCGTTTTATTCAATCTAATCTACGGATCAAAATTTATTTCGCGAATTGCAAAGATTTCTCCAATCTCTTCATAGTTTCTGCGAGAGCTTTCGCGAGAAACGGGTGATTCCGGCGCTAAAGACGAAGCGGAAAGGTCGGAAGAACGAGTAGCTGAGTAGCAAGAGTGCTCACCTTGTCGTGACCTATCCTCTGGTAGTAGTACTTGGCGTACTCGTCCAGCCACACTTCGCTCAGCCTTATGCTATTCCTCTTGAGCACGTTCACGCCGCTGCGCCACTTGTACGGCGAACGCTTCCGGAAGATGTGGCCCACGTGCGAGCACGGCACGATTTCCAAAGTGCCTGGAAACAACAATCTCTATTCGAATTTCGTTCGTTCGTTCATTCGTTCGTCTAGCAATCTATTCCCCCGCGGAAACGACTGACTGCGGCCGAAAAGAGAATGGCAAGCGAGTTTATTTCGGGAAAATAAAAATGGATAACACTGGTGTGACGAAAGGATTTTATGCCCCCACAGCAGTGCAATTTGAGTTTCTTTTGCAATCCTTTGAAAATTTAACTTTCTAATTTCTCTCTTTCCCAATGTTTCTTTGCAAGCTTGTTTAAACGTTGAAGTTAATGGCCCTGATGTGTCACAAAAGATTTTGAAGAGATAGTTAAGTGGCAGCCACTAGTTTAGTGTGAAATGGATTAATCGCTATGCAGAATACGTATCCCGAAATCCCGAGATAATACAGAGTTTTCCAGATTCTTGTCCTGGCGAATTTTTACCATCGAAATGAACAAAAGATGCGAACATTGCGCTATTTTCAGATTTGAGAGAACGATTTGTCAGAAATTAGCGAGTAACTTGTCGAGCCGAGAGACTATTCTCTCAATTCGAGAGCAAATTTCTGTACTGGTATTGCACGTACCTCCGCACATCCATGTCTTGAAGGAGAGCTCGAGATTCTCGCCACCCCAAATATCGAACCCGCTGTCGTACGTGCCGAGGCGCTCGAAGAAAGCTCGATCTATCGAGAAGAGGCCTCCGGCCATCGTCGGTGACCAGACAGGCTCCGCGGAATTCTTGTGCCTCTTTTTCTCTCTCTCGGGGACTGCGTGCCAATTGAACTGATACAGAAAAACCAAGAATCTCGAAATGTTTCCAATGCCACGCGTACGAGCGTATTTTGGAACAGTCTGTTCGATCTTACGTCGCGTTTCATCAATTTCAATCGAATCAAACGTTTTTTACAACCACGTTTCAAATTCCACTGATAACAACGCGAATTCCTATGGTCGAAATCGACATATCGATCAGCAGCGAGAACGCAGCAGCAATCGTCGAAATGCCGGTAATAATTTTGCGAATTTTACTCGGCGATTAGCCGATTGCCGATTGCCGATCGCCACAGCGGCATAGCGTACAGTTTCCGCGAAATAACGGCGGGAAAGGAATTTCTGCTTACCTGCAGATTCCAATCGAACCCACCCACGTTCACACCGCCGGAATCCTTCCAATGATATTCGAGCGTGGTGTCGTCGATAACATCGATCACCGGGCAAACGACTGTCGTCGGGTCACGAGCGATCCGATCGAGAAGCGGCTCCAGCCAGCCCTCCGTGCATTCGCAGTGGCTGTCCAGATATGTGAGAACAGGTGCTTTCGCCGCCGCCGCACCCAGCAACCGCGCCCTGATCAGACCCTCGCGTTTCTGCGCTCGAATGATCTGCACCTTCGGGTAGTTCATCATGTAGTCCTCCAGTTGACGCTGCAGATGTGCTGCGAAAGAATTCGTAATTTGGTTAGCCGGGCCGAAGAACAACGTGAATCCTCAACTTTTGTCATCGATCTTCAACTTTGAACAGCGAGGCAAGTTTCATTTCACCTGTTAGCTGAACACTCTTTCACCTCGACGTGAAGAAGCTCGATAGATTTCAACGAGTAACCGTCGTCGAGGTGCAGTCTCATCGAAGAAGTGAAATTTATCGCCAGATATTGCACAAGACTACAACCTACAGCCCGTTGCAATAAAAATGAATCTCACCTCGAAATATATCTACAAGCGAAACTTGGCCGTACGCGAGCGCAACGACGCTCTAACAATCGTAACAATCTAATTGTTGGATGGGATGTGATTCGAGATATGGTATGGCGGTGCAACAACTTTACAACAAAGCTGCACGTGAAACTTAGATTTACGAGATCTGATGAATTACAGCGTCCCACCGGGAGTAGCAATTGCCAGACATTCGAAATTTAGTTTACACGCTGAGAATGTTCCCTCTCTAGATCTTGACCGAAATTTGTTGATTCAGACTACGGATAATGCGGATCCTATCCATTTCCTAGTTATTTTTTGCCTTCTCCTCTATCAATAAAATGGTTTCAAAATCGGGTAACCAAGTTTTTATTTGGCCTTGCTTCGATTGTCAAAGCTCGAGACAACAATGAAAAGACACGTTGCTCGTTGTTGGATCTAATTAGATCGTCTTCGTTACAACCGCGTCGTCGTACGCTCCCCTGTGGCAAATAAAAGGACAGATAAAAGGAAGAGGGGAATGGAAATTGGCGAGGGAAGGAGAGAGAGGAAAAAGTTCATTGTCTGCCGCCGGTATGATAAAACAATCGACTGGTTTTGTAACGGGTCGCGACATCTGCTACATCCACGGTGGTAACTATGTTTATGAGCTTCACTTCCAGTTCCGTACGGAAGCTTATCTCGAGCTTTTAAGGAGGATTGCGCAGGCTGTTGGTATCCCTGTATCGTTACCAACACGTTGCGCCTTCTTTAGCCCGCTGTCAAGCGAGCTTAATCTCGCCGGCTTTTCCCCTCCTAGCGAGCTTTTCTTTCCTCCTCTTGTTTCCCGCCCGTCTTGTTACACGTGACTACGGCCAGTTATCTGTTCGTCTCATCCGGGGACGCGTTAATTCGATCCGATTCAAGCTGGCTGAGAAACGCGCGAGAAAAAAAGGTCTTCTCGTTTCCTTCTCGTTCGAACAATTTGTCGATTCGAAGAATCCATCGGTCAACGCTCAAGTGGATGATTCGACTGTTTGTTTAGGCGAATTCTGCTACAAACTTGTTAAAATGATGAAAAGTCTTGTTATGAAGTTATCACTCTGATAAGCTCTGATAACCACCACAGAAACTGTACTACAGAATTCCTTGCCCGGCAACTCGCTAACAAACTTGCACCGCACGTCAACGCAACTTTCGCAATCTTCCCTGTTGCCAGCAAAAATCGAACCAAGTCCTGTCTTCGCCAGGTGAGAAGCTCGAGGAACACTATGAACCACCTTGAAATCATCTCGATCGTTCGATCCGTTTCTCTCTTTTTTTTTTGTTTTTGCTCGGAAGAAAGAGGAGAGGCGACATAGTGTCAAAACGGAGTTCGCCGCGTGAATAATAGGCATCACGCGACAGAAAGAGACAATCGATCTTCCGTCAAAGTTTCCTTGGTCGGGCGGGAAACGCGCGTCAGACGCAGGCAAATTTTTCCACGGTACGTGTAAGCGAGCCGGAGAGGGGAGGGAAAGGAGAGAGGAGAAAAGATATCAAACGTCTCGGCCTGGCATGCATCAAGCTGTCGGGGAATTTTCCCCGAATACACGCGCGCAACACACGTCGACGCCAGCTTTCCCGCTGCTATTCACGCTGACCCGATCGTTATGGCTTTCCCACCACCAGAACGAGAGAGAGAGAGAGAGAGATGGATCGCGATTAATCGATCCATCGTGAGCGTACGGGACGCTGTTTGTGATAACGAATCACCCCGCGAGTCTGAATGGAGATACGCTCGCTCGGACGAACAAGTAGCGACACCTAACCAACCAAAACGTCCATCAGGATTTCCCCCATTTTTTTTCTTTTCTTTCTTTTTTTTTCGCCATTGTGAGATCTTCACTCGTTTTCACAGAGAGTTTTCCATCGTATTCTCACCACAACACGCTGTTCCTCCGATTTTTCACTTACGCATGTCGGAGAAATCGTCGACTAAAATGATCTCTTGTATAAGATTCTCCGGCGATCTGTCCAACACGGAGTGAACTGTCCGCAGCAGTACCGACCAGGCTTCGTTGTGGAAGCAGATAATCACCGCTGTAGGAGGTAGTTCCTTCAAATACCGTCCAGGCTCTTTGCACCTGAAACAGAGACAAATTACACTTGTACAGTTTGCAACCACTGCGAACAAGTCGGACAACGAACGCTTTTTTTAACGAAAGATTTTTACGTTCAGACAACAGACACAGAGATTCGTAGAACTTGTATGTAATCAATCCACGCGAAGAATCCAATGTTTCAGTATTAAAATAACGACAGATACAGGCGGTGATCGGTTAACGCGCAATTCGGATAGCGAACGAATGGTGTCTTTGAACGAATTATGTTCGTGCAACTGTAATGTTGTTAAGGCCAAGGATACGCTCCAACCCAGCGTGGTAAATCAGCAATCTCTAAACTATTTTTTGGATCGCTTGGAAAATTGCAAACTAGGCGCCAAATTTGTTCAATCTCAACTGTGCGCCATTTTTGCAAACATGTGCGTTTTCAGAAGATTTCAGAAGACATCAGAAGGGGTCACTGTCATGGGCGGCAATTTGAAAACCTTCCCCCATACCTTCTGATTGGAAAGAGCAATTCAAGGCTTGTTACAAAGGCAATGTTTCAAAACATTTTAAGCAGAGTACCGAGAGGTAACAATTTACAAGGTAAGAATTTCTGTCATTTCGGTTCAAGCAAGAATGCAGTGGAAAGTATCGATAAAAATCCATAAAAATCACATAATTCTTCCCAAGTCAATGGGCGATCTTTTATGCACTAGTTCGACACTAGTCGTAACTGTCCTTGATAAACGTAACAGAAATGTTTGCCAATTATTCGCTGGATATTGAAATTCTTTCGTAATTTCAGACGAGACGAAAGAGCCACTTCTCGTATCGATTACCGATCAATTTCGACGAAACGTATTAATATCTTAATCCCATCGTCGGCGGGGAAATACGGATTGCGTGGTAGAGAGATATCTAGGAAACGATACAGAGGAAAATACGATAATGCGATTAGACAACCACTATGTTGGCAGAATAAACCTTGGCTAGGAGGCGTGTGTACACGTTTCTAAGACGCCCGAGATATATTCTAAAACCGATCGATTTCGTATCGTATCGGCTAACAAAGCCAATGTGGAAAACAAGATCCGTAAACAATCAAGTTCCTCCATTGCTGGCGTCGTTAGCCGCATCTGCGCGTCCCGCGTCGTAATAGTTAATTTGTCAAGTTGTCGTTTATCGCTTCCCTCTCGTGCACGTAATCTCGTTGGCGTTTAGTTTGCCGAACCGCGAAATTCCTTTCGTCTCGTCTCCTCGATCCTCGAAATACAAAATTTAATCGTATACATACGTATACCATCACCTTGACGGGAGAATTTTTCCTAGAAATATTCCCGCGTAGTGGAATAAATATCGCAATAGTCGGACGATATATTATGAAATATATATATTATATTATAAAAAATATATAATAAAATAAATAATTAAAAAAATATATATTATATTATAAAAATAGAGCAAATGGAGAAAAATTCTGGGACAAACTATCCTTTATTGAGTCGTAAAAAACTGTTATTGGAGAGCTTCGGATGTAATGTTAAATACGTGGATATTGTTAAAAAAAAAAACTTTTAACGTATTGATAAAGAATGACAAGAAACATTTATTTCGTTTGATAAACACTCGTAAGAAATGAAACGTTGATCAAAAACGAGTGAGAAAAATCCGTGGAACGACAAAAAAGAATTCTGCTGGCAATGACAGAGATGGAATATTTATGAATTTTTAACGACATCTGTCAGCGTATTAAAGTGATCAAATTCAGAATCAGACTTTCATTCCATTTATGAAACGCTTTAACGTGTCGACTTGCGTTTTGAACCGTCAAACACAAACCATTTTTTAAACGGAGTTATCATCGCCTGTGAATTTGCGAACAAAGCGATTCTCAGTAGTTCGAACCAGTGATAAATCAGACGCTTGGCTCCTCGTCTGACTGCAATGTATAATGCATGCACTACTGAACCGCAGAGTACCAATTACACGGATACCTTTGCGTACGAAATTAATCTTTACGTATCGATTAATCATTGAATCGCGAGATTTGATCCGTCTAGTGAAACTTGTTTTTACGAAATATCTCCGAAACGAGGTTAACTCGAGTAAAAATAGATACTCTCAGGTAAACGCGAGCGACAAGATATATCTCGTTAAATCTATTGAATATTAAAAATATTGAAAGGCGAAAGAGGCAGCCGGATAATAAAGTTCTCAAAGCAGAGTCTCGTCGCGCGCCTCAAAAATAAATTCCGAGTCTCGGGGAGATTAAACTTTGTTTACTCGTCGTTGCACGATATTAATTTTTCGTGTAAAGAGTCGAAACAGAAAGGAATCGCTACAATCTTGGAAAATTCTTATGCTTTTAAGAAAAATCTTCGATCTGGTAAAGGCGCTGAAATCGAAGGAGCTAATTTTCTGTTGATTTTTATTATTATGAGATGTTGGTCTCGCGTTACGGAATTTAATGATAATTTGGAATTAAATGAAAATTTTGCCACATAAAAATCACGTGTCAACCCTCTATATAGAACGCGTCAGACAGATTTTCGTTTCAATCAGTGTAATATGGGTATTATCCTCGTGTCCCATGGAATGTCACAAAGATCCCCTAATGGTTGAACGTAAAAAAAAAGCAATATCTCTTCGTGATGAAGTAAATATCTCTTACGTCGCGTAGAAAGCAATGCGTGTAAACACGAACCCAGCTGAAGTTATGGTAGTTTTTGCACGCAATCGTGTCGAGAATATCGCGTACACACGACGGTTGTCGATATTTCTCATTCTACGCGGAATTCGATGTTTTATTGATATTACTTGTTGCACCTGGCATTATTTTTAGAGATTGTCACCAAATGTCACTAGCTGTCGCTGCAAATATTTATGCAAATCTACATCTGTGTGAACACAGAGACTACTTACAGAGAAAGTGAAAGCGACGAGTGCGCTACTTAATTATCGATGGAAACGTTTCCTTTTCTTCATCGAAAGATCTCGGGAACGTTGTATCTCGTGTTCCCATTGATGTTCAAGTAAAAGTGGGAACAGGTGAAGGAAGCAAGACGTATACCAAACGTGTACATTAACCTAAACGTCAGAAACATTAACTGCACACGCGCTGATACGTGCATATCATGTCTGTCATTTTCCACGTCGTGTGTGGTTTCCACCTTATCTTCTCTCCTCTCTCTCTCTCTCTCTCTCTCGCTCACTTTTTCTCTTTTCGACTCTGGTCAATTGGAATAGGAAAGTAATCAGCAAAGAAAAGCCGAAAAATCAAGAAATCAAGAGGCAGCCATTAGTTTTGGACAAAGGCAAGCTGATCATTCCAAGAGAAATCAACACGTTTTTCAATGTGTTACGATCTATTTCACGGGTCGGATTCCATTTTCATTAATATTCGATAATCGACTCGAGTATCGTAAAATGCCCAATCCTGATCAAAGTGGAAAATGTGCAACCGCAGGGAATATTTGAAGCTGAACTGGTGAACATTTCAATGAGCTGTTCATGTGTTCTTCCCTGCGAATCTTGCCAAGAAAAATTTTAACCTCCGTACATTAGCCGAACGTGTTACGACAAAACAATGAGTTAACAATTAAATGAAGCAACAATGCAAAGAATTCGCATCATTATGGCATTAACCATCGCGTCGAGAACTGCGTCACTTTCGTATCGCGGAACGTAACGGTGCCAATAAATGGCCAATAAATTTTTCTATCAGCTCGTGTTTTCGGTGACGATTCGTCGAAAGCAACGGCAGTTTATGGATTTTAATCGGAACAACTCACTGAACCGCGTCAAGGTAATTCAAATACCTATATTTTATACGCATTATGCGCTTCTATCGATATTTCTCTCTCTCTTAACCACAAACTGTCAAACATATTTAATAGTGCACAATCGTTATTGAAAATTGGAAACGGCAAACGTGGCGAAATAAATAAATGTGAAAACGAACGAATTAATAGTATATCAAGTTTGATATAGTATTATACGTAGGGAAAGTAAATTACTCAAGTTAGAGAATTACTCCAATTGAAAGCAGAGATACTATAAATGTATCTGTCTGTTCAATCGTTGAACGTTAACTGCGAAATTAAAAATGAGAATTGCATTGCAATTTACAGCGAGGTAAGAAACACGGGGAATTTCATGGGAATGAAAGCTCCCTAAAGAGAGGGACGGAGGGCTCTTTTTTTTTTATCCAACGCGCTTGTCACCAGCGGGATAAACTTTCGTTAAAATTTAGTAAATGAATCCGCCGCTGCTTGCACGCGTCGCTCGATTGTTTCGTTACGAATTCGTACTGCTGTCCGGAGCACGCCGAAAAAACAAATGAACTGTCGCGGTAGCGAACTTTAATCATTATACTTGAGCAAACAGAGCTAACTTTGTTTGCTCGCTCGTGCAGACAAGTCGGGCTACCAAGTAAAATCGTTCGCACGAAATTCTTCTCTCACTCTCTGCTAAATTTTCAGGAAACAAATCGTCGTTCAACTTGTCTGGATTCTTCTTTGGGAAATAACTCGTTGGAGAAACAATACCGCTAATCAAATACTGCGTAAAACCACGGACGAGACACACTCGCAATATAATTTCAAACGGAGCCACGAATCCTCGTCACTGGTAAACGCCGGTTGGAATAGTTAGGCACCGCTAACAAGTTCTCTCTCTCTTTCTCTCTCGTTTGTATCCAATTTCTACACGCGAATTCTCTTTAGCGGATTTTCGCTGCACATCGCGGGACAAAAGAGACTTTTCCACCGCGAATCTCGGCTCCGATGCGAACGTCACGGTTAACGCTCCGACACGTCGCCCGTTGAAAAACAACGCGTCAAAATATCAGAGAATAATTCGCCAAGATAAAAAAACGAGATAAAATCGAACGGGCGTTATTACATGATCGCATGAAGATGATTTTAAATTGAGATTGATCCGGCCACTCGGAGGATAACTTGATAAATATTTCAACAAATTTGCCGGCGAGAATTAAATTCCATGAGAGTTCATCTCTCATCGCGACAAACTCATTAATGTTTTAAAAGCTTTTCGCGCAAACGTCGTTCCCCATATTTTAAATCTACCGTGTAAGTATTTTCACAAAGAGTCGGTAGCGCAAATAATCTCGCGACGATAAGTTTTTAGTGCTTCGTATTTTATTCTGAAAATCTCGGTCCCACCTCTCTCATGGCAGACATTTAATACTTTGGGGAATGTTGTTGCATACTTGCACGGGCAATGCATCACGTCCAGCTTATTTTCTGGTTAATTAATGTAGATAGAAAGTGTGTAATATTGAAATATTTAGAGAATTTACTTAAAGTACCCTTCATCCCGACGTATTTATGGGTACGTTCTCAATTTAAAAAAATTCCAACTTCCTAGCTTGGCACGACGTCATCGTTTCTTTTTAGACATAATTAATTATGGCTGGCGAACAAGTTCAATTATTATTAGGTTTCGTCAAGTGTTTGCCTGTCGTGTCTAATTTTAATCGCAGGCTAAACGTTCTCTGTCAAACCATTTGTCAAGCCGATCGTCAGATTTCCAATCCGATCTGCACCGATCAATTTCAAATCCTTCGACACCGCCGACACCGAAGAAACATTCTTGTTATCCCGGTGTTCGAAGACTGTCAAGACTTGCAGCGAACTAACATAATTATCGGCATCTCTAGACAATGGTCCTCGTTAACCGCCGTGAAACTATTGCTGTAGACAGGGCACAGTTTGTCGAAGACGCTGGCAGGTCCGTTGGAAAGCCTGGTATTACTTCCTGTTTGGAACCAGTCCAAGTTTCCAGTTGCTTATTGGAAGACTACCGCTCCTTCCTTCTCTCCTTCATCTCTCTCTCTCTCTCTCTCTCTCTCTCTCGTTCTCTTCCTCATCTTTTACCTTCCTTTCCTGCCTTTTTTCTTCCTTCTTCTTTTTCCAGCAGCGTCATTTCGACGACATCGAACAGCCATCCAGGTCGAACGGTTTCCTGGAACCGCAGCAGATTCCCGACTAATGGACCTTGAGGAAGAGACACGCGGCCAACGTCGACGTGCCTCCTCTTCGCCCGTCAACCAGAATCTTCAGGCAAGGACGCTCTGAGAACGGTTCTCGTGCTACGGCGAGTTATGCCATCGACGGAAATTTCACCGTGGTTCGCGGCCAACCAGAACCTGGTTCTGCTCGCTTCTCTTCTCAATCAAATTCTTCGTCGGCGGACGAGATCACGCTTTCCGATTCTTATTGCCGCGAGTTTTCTCGCAGTAATTCTGCGACACCAAAGTGGCCAAAAAATGGCCAGTTTATAATTTGGAAATTTCATATGTATGTATTTTTAGACACTCGAGTGATCTTTAACCAGTGTATACACGTCTTGTAAAATAAACAATTACCATTGACTATAAAAGTTCGAAATTTCAGTCAGATGAAATAAAAATGTCATTTTTTGATGGTATGTTAATCCTTTGTATTACCAATAGAACTGCAATGTATTTTACATGTATTCCCCGTACAATGTATTACTTTTTACAAACTAAGTTGATTATTTTCTCCAATCCAATCTGGTATGCTCAGAATTGTTTTGAAACATTTCCCCAACATTATACCAGCTACACCATCAAATCCACTTTGAAAATGTGCCGTCTGCTCAAAAAATGGAATCCGTAAGGAGTCACGACACTGGTGTACGACCTGCGAAGTGCCACTTTGTGTGGCCATCTTGCTTTGAAAAATACCACACTGAATTTCTTTATTTCATTATTTTTTTGACAATTTTCAAATTAATTTTGCGTCGAATAAAAATCCTCTCTCATTTTGTTTTACTATCTTCGTACAATTTATAATATATAGGCTCGAGGGATTTTTAAAACTCCGCAGTTAACTGGTTAATAAAATATATTAATATAGAAGCTTGTGTTCTTTGTCAATTGTATTGTTAACTTTGTCTTGTACCTTGAACTTTCATTTCTTTGTTACAAATATTTTTCGCTGCGCAGTTCCAGCGTTAAATCACCGTGAAATCTTCATAGAAATATGCGAGTTCTCCGTTGCAATATGTTTCGAAGAGGGACGAAAGTGCAACGAGAATTCGCACGCAGACAACAAGGGTGGCAGCGCCGGTTGTCCAGCCGGGTGCCTCACCTCCCNTGTTTCTCGCGGTTTCAACAGTTTCAAAGGGCCCACTCGCCGTTCTAAATTTCTTTGCAAATGGAATGGTCCTCGTAACGAAATTTCGAAAATGCTTATCAGATTTCAATTTCCGTTCGCGTTCTTTGGTGTCTTTGGTGTTTGGCTGTCGTATATTAATTACGAGCGTAATTACGTTACCAGACCTCGTTCGGCTCGTTCATTACGACGTAAACGCTATTGCATCGCTTTATTAATATTTATACTATTGGTTCATTATCACAACATTTACCACAGCAATATAAATTGTAAATTTCCGACAGTAATTTCTCTCTCGTGGTTCCATTCTTCTTCAAGCACGCACACACACACATTCACCTGGATATGGAAATTTCAAAATGAAATTTTCCAAGAACTGATTGTTTCTGTTTCTCCAGGCTTTGTCGTCGGTTTTGATTCTCCAAACACGCGTACGTTTTATTTACGAGAAGATCCTCCACAGTTTGCTTTACATAATTGAGGGAGTTGCTCGAGGAGCAGCGATAAACCCACCCACTTCCCGATGACGAAGAAGCGGGGAGGATCTTGTCTTTGAGCTTTAGCCGAAGCGTGAAATCAATTAAACGATCTGTCACGGATAAACTTTCACTTCCCCCGACTTAATGAATATCTCGACGACCGGCTGATTGAATATTCACGAATCACGCCGCGCGAAAACGGAATCTTTTCGGGTAAATTTGTTCCGCAGATCTCGGTCGAGATCGAATACATTTCGCTGAAAAGCAAGCGTCGATAGAGAGAGATTTTCAACTTTCGATTCATGAAATTAATCCTCGAAGCATTCAACTTTTCAAATTCTCGGATTCGAAAGTCCCTCGCTACGTTATGCAGCCTAACGCTCGATCCCATAAAACACAACAGCCTTATCTACTAAAACACCGTATCTACTACCCCCGCGAAAGTTTCGACGCAAACTTTCAACTTGCTCCCCGCGTGTGCAACGTTATGACCGAAAGGCCAGTCATTTTACACCCTCCGTCCGAAAAAAACTTGGCTTCGTCAAAATTTTATGGGCTGGCTGACATCATGGCGAGACATTAGCGTGACCGTGGATCGGCTCTTGTTAACGGGCAGCACGTGCGAGCGACTGTAAATCAGGGCCACCTGTTCGCGACCGGCAGCGTACTCTCGTCGTCGCACCGTTTGAAAACCTGTGTGGACGGTTTAAGACCACGATGGCAATGGCCGTCCTCCAACTTTACCCACCTACCTGTCCTGATAATGTCGGTTAATATCATGTAAATTGTAATTAATATTCATAAAGTTAATTCGCCACCGGCGCTGCGAACGCCCAGCAACTTTTAGGGGAGAATTTACGATCGCGACGGTAGGCACGTAATTTCGGCTGGTGGGGGCGAACCCAGCCACGAAACCGGTTCCGATCGTTGCTCGGATAAAGCCACGTAGTAGGCTAGTAGTAGGGCTCGCTGCTTTGCAAAATAAATCGCGTCCACTCGCGAGATTTATCGCGGAATTATGAAGAACGATCGTTGCGATGCTCGTTCCACTTTTTGGTATTCGTGATCGAGATCGTTCGACAGCTTTCTTTGATGTCTCGTCGAATCGATACACGCTCGATTCTCTGCCGCTGGAAGCTTTTTTCTCTTCGCTTGTCGATGTTATCCAAAAGAAAAAAAAAACACTTTGTCGAATTCTTATCTTAGCTTTCCTCCCTCTTCCTTCGAACGAATCAACGATAATTTAAATTCCAGTGAAAATTTAAAACTCCCGTTCTCGCGAGTAATGCAGTCGTTTGTCTCTCGACGAGCTTGCACACCTGACCTGGGTAAGTCAGGAAATTACAATTACAATTCGCTCGACCGTCCAATCTACGGTTCAGCGTTCAGCTGCATCTCTGCAAAATGCTTTCCACGCGCCGGCGAATAAGTAATTCCTGGAATTTGTCAGCAAGAGGTAGCAATAACGTCTCATTACGAACACGCGGACGGCTGTTCTCCACTTCTCCTGACGCAACGCGTATTTCCCTTTTATTGAGTTATCCAATCCGGAAATCTTGAAGAATGCTTTCCGCGTTTCGTCCACGGACCACGTGCACACATTTCCCCGGACGTGACGCGACACGGATAATGAAAAATTCCACACGACAATGAAACACGTAGACGTTTCGCGTAACTCGAACTCGAAATGTACCGCCGACTAATTGAATTAAATAATAGCAAAGGAACAACTTCAATCTCGCTGCGTTAAATTATCTCTCGCGTTTTTATCTCTGCTTCCCTCCCTTTGGAATACGCGGATAATTTTAAAGTCCGTTGAAATATTAAGGAAAACAGAGGCGAAGACACCATCGTGTGCCCGGCTGAATTTGTACGCCAGGAATTCAGCAACCACCGTCGGTGGAGTTAATCTGTGTTATCGGACTGTTTTCTTCGGAGTTTGTTTCGTTCGCAACGTAATGCAGCACTTAATTTTCCAATTTCTGCTTTATTACGTTCGTCCCTTCCGTTATATCGCAGAGTTCAAAAATAACTGCCAGCGATGATATTTATCACACTCCGACTGTGGGACCGTGACCTAAACCTTTTCAAATCCGAAATTAACGTCATCTTTCAAACAGATCGATTACAATAAATTATTAAACGAAAACACCAAATTGAAATTTTTCATAGAAACTTTGTCTATTATAGAGTGATATATAAACAGAGACTTTTCATTTCCATTTCTCTGCTACAAATTTTATTATAGCTTCGATTGTCGGTAGATCTAGTATATAAGTAGAAAATCTCTATTGAAATTTTAATAATAAAATTTCAATCATGTCCCTGACATTTTTACAAACAGAACCAGTAAAAATTTTAGGCTGCCTTATTTAATCTACCAACGACTAATTTCAGTAACGCATCGATTCAAGATAAGCAAACGATTCGTCAAACTTGCAGAGTTCAACATCTCTCTTTTACGACGTATTCTAATGGGAGGAACCTAGAAATCACTTAGAAATCACGACAAAAGATCCGATTTTTGCAAGTAGTTCTTCTTCGATTTCGACTCACTTTCGTCTTTCACCGGATGCGTGCTGGAAATACACGTTGGAAGAAGAAGAAGAAGAAAAAGAAGGGGGAGAAAACGGAACAGAGAAGAGAAAAGGGGACGAAGAAAGGAAATTGGCGTGCGGAGAAATTGAACTCACCATGGATCGCGAGGGTCGGGCAGTGTTCTGTGAACAGAAATCAGGTCGCTGACGTACTGATTGAACGCGTTGTTTAGCCATCCGTCGTCGACAAGTTTTTTAATTTCGGCAGTCATATTCGTCGGCAGGATTACGGGCCTTCCCATTTCTCCAGGAGCGCTCGAGTCCGGCTCGCGCGGAGCGACGAGCACACCGCCGCCTGAAATTCAGAGAACACAAATTTAAATGGTTTGACGAATCGAATTTTTCATTAACTCGAACAAAGTGAAAAGCTCGAAAGTGAAAAGTTTGCTCTTTCGACAAATTTCAGCGATATATATACACACACAGACACGTTTCTTCAAGTTTAAAACTCGAGCTAAAAGAGTTACGTCCCAATGATTTATAACGTCCGACAATGAAGTTTTAATAGTTTCAGCCACTTATTAATATTCAACGCACGCGAGCGAATTTCTCGCGTTTTAATGCGTTTCGTAACGACGATTAAACGTCGGACGTTTCGAACAATATGTTGAATTTGTTGAATTACGACGTGAAACGCGGGAGATTACATCTCGATTCATCTAGATGATAGATAACAAAGTTTTCTAATTTCTTGAACCACGGAGCAAATTCGCGATCGATGGAAAATTGGAAACAGCTATTTGTTAATAATTCTTCAAAAATTTCCTCCTTGAAGAAATTTGATCCAAAAATTCCATCTCTCAATTTTGCGATCGATACTGATCGGACATTCGTATTCCAAATGAGACTGATAAAACTCTGAAACTAGTCTGCGACTCGTTAACAAGATGAATTAATTCGTCCGTTCTCGGCGCGAAATTTCTACCTTGTGAAACGTCAACGAAAGAGGCGAGGCGAGAAGAATGTTCTTTCGAGAATGCAGATTTAGGAAATTAGAGAAGAAAGGACAAATCCGAAAAGCGTCGTTGACGCTTATCGCTTGGTATTTGCTTGGCTCGATTCGTTGACAAACGCGTCGTCCGTTTTCCGAAAGTCAATTTCTGGCTGGCGAGAGCAGCGACACGCGGCAAACGGACGAAATACAAAACGAGGCCAAAGGGAGGTGGTCGATGCAGAAAACGAAGGTGAAGGTAATAGAAAACGGTGAATTGAATTTTCAGACTACGTATCTCGAGAGCCTGTCCCCTTCCCCCGCACAAACTCGACTTTTATTCAGCTGCGTCATATCGGCATGCAAAATGGCGGAGTTCGCGAGGCCTCGAGAAATTCGAGGCTCGGTTTCTCCTCGCGCCTCGTCTCGGAAATAATTCCAGCCTGGTCGAGCGGAGAGCTCGAGAGCGGGAATACGGCAATAAAGAGCACGACAAATTGCTTCAGAAGAACGGCGTGCAACTTCGCCACGGTGAAATCCACCCTCGTGCATCAACCCTTCTCCCACCCTTTTTCTTTGACTCTCTTTCGAAATTCCGGTTGCAAGCTCTTCTTTCTTCCGACTGAACGCCGCCGAGGGAAATCCAGCTATTCTTACTCTCCAATTCTATTTTCGACGATGATTTCTGACGATCCAAGGACACCGACACACAGTCGGTGAATAAAAGACTAATATCAAGGACTACAGTCACAGTCAAAGTGATATCCTTGCTTAATTATAGTTCACCGATGTGGGAAACGAACAACTATGATGGATCTAGCTACTCCTACGATTTGTTGTCAACTTAGTTACTTGACTTTTATTATAATTTCTTGTAATTTCTTTGACTAGCCGTTTAACTGCGTGATGATCACCTGAAGAAACTTGTAACAACTGCTTGATTATTGTCTCTCAGTTCGCTTTTATAACAAGGGACATGTCACGACCAAACTTGCGCTTCATGACTTCATCGCAGACTGAGACTGATTGAAATTTATGGGTCGCCTGGTTTGCAGTTGTCCAAGTGTTGAAATTCCAGATTACACTTGGCCCTAACAACTAATTACTTGATACTAATTACATATAGCCTGGCGAGAGTTTGAGAAGAATTGATGAGAGAGAGATGAATTACCTTGTTCGGGGCCGGCTTGGATCAGTTTAGGCTTGGGTTGCGCGTTGGACGGCGTCTCTTTCCGAAGAGCGGCAGCTGCAGGCACGAAGCCGGTGGCCATTTGAGGCGCTGCAACGCCGGACGGTGCCAAGCCCTGCACGGCCGCGTTCGCACGGTCCTCCGTGTACAAGAGGAAGCAGACGGTGGCCCAGACCGCTGTGGCTAGAATGGCCACTTTCAGCCACAGGGATCTCCTCCTCGGGAAACCCATGATTGACTCTCAGCCTGATGTTGGCCCCACTTTTCCTATCCACTTCGCTCTTCGTCGACTGTTGTCCCTTCGTTGTTCGAGCACGGTTCGATTTAAATATCGTTCTTCAGCCGGCTCGAGAGGTCGCGTTACCTCAGCAACATCCTCTTCTTCTCTCAAATTTACTTCGACGCGAACGGCAAACCTGTCCTCCACGAGCAGGTCGACTTCGATTGCAGCAGATTACGATTGGAGATATTCGTGGAAAGGTTTAACTAGGATAAAATACGGCAAAGGGCGATCGTGCTCGATCGACACCTGCTACGTCCTGGCCCAGACAACATCATCGTCGCGCCTTCATTCCGCTTTGATATGTTTCCTTGGATTGGTCGATGGTTTGCACTTTGCTCGCGTCGAACAGACGATATGAGTTGATATGTACGTGTGTTTCCTGCTTGGATTCCTCCGAGTATCACCGCATGGTTTCACCTGACAAAAATCAAACAGCAACAGATTAGTGGGATACACTTGAAAATGAGAGAGAGAGAGAGAGGTTTAATTTATTTGATTATTTTGCGCACAGTGGGGATCAGACTCTTGTCTCTTTCAGGAGACAACAATAACGAAAGCGGTCGATTTAGCAGTCGATCCTTCGAGGAAACTTTAACGAAACGAACGGCTACCCAAACTTTGCCGAGAATCGCAACAAATTTGGTGAGTAGCCCAACGACGACGCGTTGTTAAAATAGTAAGTTTCTCTCTGTCCCGGAACAGGGTTACGCAGCGAGAGCCGATAAGAAGTGCAAACTCGATTAATCAGTCGTCTCACGTTAGAACTTTTATCAAGCCAGTTAAAATCTCGGCTGACGAAGAAACTTGCTTCGTCGTGAAGCTCTCCGCCTTAATTAACGCAAAAATCAGCAATTTGTGTATTTTCACGGCTGAGAGAGGACAGAGTTAGGGAGGGAGGAGAAATTAGAAGGAATTAATAGAACGTCTCTGGCATCGAAGGAGATTTACGAGAGGTAACCCTACGAAATATTTATCAAAGACATATTTGCGGTGTAGCGGAGCAACGTGTCTACGAGACACGTCCATAAATTAACTTACTCGAAGTAACTGAGTAATACATTAGCAGCCGGGATATTTCATTAATCAAAGTAAATCATCGTTTGCGGCGAAACTTTTGATCATAAGCATTTAAAGGTGCAACGAAAATTTCGTTGGACGATTCTCTCGATATTCTCGCATCTGAAGTGAAAAGAAACAAACTTGGTTATGGCAATGTTTGCCCTTGTCTCACTGTCAATCTATAAATTTAAAACGATTCTCAAACCGACTCAGTGGAGTTATGTAACGCAACACTTCAATTCGAAAAAGGTATCTTTTGACTCAGCGTTGCGATTCCAATAAATTATCGTTCATTCAGGTTGAATAACGCTTCTATTTCCTGCTTTGGGAATAAAATATTCAAACGCTCTCTGAATAAGTCGTTATCTTCTTACCTCGATTACGCTAACAATCGATCGTTCGACTATTCCCGGCCCCCGGTTTTTGTCCATTTTGGATTTTGTCATCCGTTATTTAGCCACCCTTTAAATCAACGTTTTCAAACTATTTAATCACTCTCTAATTCAATCGTTCAATATTTAATCATTTTCCAGCGGAATCGTCCGTCGCCCGATTATTCTCCGAAACGCAACGACGAAATTATCGCCAAATTTACCCGCAACTCGATCATCGTCATTCCAATTTTCCAGGCTCTTGCAATGTTTAGTCCGTGGNATAAAAAAAAAAAAAAAAAAAAAAATGATGGCAACGATAATTTCAAAGTCAAAGACGAGAAGAAAGGGAAGAGATCCACGGAGGTAAAACTTTGAAACACGCGTCGGCGCTTATTATCGCGATCCGAAGGCGCATCGTACGGTTCTCAGGAACGTAAATGCTGGGGGAACACGTTCGATGTGGGGCCGATGGCCGGGATAACGTAAGCAAGGAACGTGCCAATGGTGCCACGACTGGCGAAACATTACGCGGATTGCGAGAAAAGGAGAAGAAGAATGAGCCGCGGCAATCTTCGCCCGTAATCCGGCATTAGAATGCCCGTAGTTCCGCCATTGGAAAACAAAAGATACGAGCTGCACGCGTATATTCACCGCTACGCGCCAGCATCGTGTTGTGTTCTACCGTTGCATCGCAGCAACTCTGCATTTCAAAAATCGTCTCTACTTTCCGTAGAGAGAGATTCTTGAGAGTCAAATCAAATTGCAACGTACCTAAAATCGACAGATTTTTCAAAGACAATTTCTCTCGTCCACGCGATTGTTTGTGGCTCTATCCTTGCGATCGACTGGTCGATCGAATGCACGAAGGACGTCAGAGGCGGCAACATGTTGGCGTAAACTCGAGACAAAATGCGAGACAAGGACGTGTGTGTAAGCCCGAGGCGAGATTGTTCCATTCGGCGGCTCGTTAGGCGGATAATACGCGACTAGTCGCGGCGACAATGAGATTAAATTCCGCTTCATAGGACCGAGCCCCGAGAGACGGGCAATTTTGCCAGCGTATTTCAATTAAACAACACTCGCGCGCGATCACACGACCGAATTACGAATTTCCGCGAGCGGATTCACGCGGATCCTAACGCGCGCGCGCGCGCGGATGGATAACGAAGTTATCGCGTTTTCCATTTGCGATCGGCGAGACCGTTTCTGAAATGTCTTGCAAGAACATGGAGCAAGACTTGAACGATGAATAAATGGAGAATTTATCGGACAACGAGAATAATTTATACTCTCTCCGTTTCAAAACGAATGTCCACATTATGTACTTATTTCTTACAAATTGTTTCAATGCCCAATAAATGGAATTACATTCTGAAAAGTGGACGTTTATTTCGGAACAAATATAGAAGTGGGACGCTTATTTCGAAACGGAGAGGTATAAGACACAAACTTTTCCCTCTGCCGGAGTGATTCTTCGTTCGTACGATAGAGTTTCAGGCTCGGATAAGTGGATTCAGTCCGTTTAATCGGGCATTGACTGAAATTTGCTTCGAATGAATGGACCTCGTGTAAACGAAGTTTTACCGTGTACTTCAAATTTAATCGAAACGAACGTACAGAAGATTTCACATTATCTATGATCCCAGTGTACGAAAGCTGTCTATATATTTGAGACTTCTGTGTGTGTTTTGAGAACATTGACGTCGTGTATTAACCAGACACGTGTGTCTGGCGCGATTCATAATGAATCGATGAAATAAACGTTGAAGCAATTGGGAATGTTGCCAGATATTAATTCCTTCGATTCGGTTAGTGTTGCAGATAGAAGAACACGTAATTTTTATATCGTTCTCGTATCTGAATATTTCAGTGTGAGCGATCGATACGTATTAAATCGGATAATACCATGAAAATGATCGGTCGCGAAATTAACGACGTAATTAATCGTATGTTTCTTTGTGCACTGAAACATGCGCGGTCGACCCATTGAAAGCTGTGACATTTTCGCGGGAAATTTAATTGGCCGGAATGAGTATTTAATTGGCACGAGTGACGACCACTTGGATTTCATTTTCACGTTACGCGCGATATCTGTCGTAAAAAGATTCTTTCGCGCAACGTGCAAAGTTTTTCTTTTTTTTTTTTTTTTTTTTTTTTGATT
>NIPQ01092218.1:0-25921 GCA_002806875.1 Lepidotrigona ventralis hoosana | reverse complement strand
AAAAAATTAAAAAAAAAAAAGAAGAAGAAAAAGTAGAAGCTCGTATGAGGATTGACTCACCTCCGTTTTGGGATAGTCGGAAGCTTCCGAGATGGTGTTGACGCAGTCTTCGTTGAAGGTGGTCAGAGAGTCGGGGAACAGTTGAAAGTATCCTACTCGAGCGCTGGCATTGTTTGGCGCGTGTTCCGAATTCACCGAGAGGGTGAAACGCGTGAACTGTTGCAGCCTCTCGTGCGTTCGCGACCCTGAAATTCGTTTGAGATTTCCTCGGAAGTAATTGAGAGTATTTCAATTACTTTTACCTGTGATTTATTATCTCGTTATCTTAGTATTACGTGTACATTGTATATATCAATCGTTTTGACACGAGGTTACTTCTGTTTGATCAACGATTTACAAACAGTAAATTGCAACTATCTTGGTCCCAGGGTTAGAAACATTTGTTTTATTTTCTAGAAGGTGATAATTAATTAAACAGGATAATTAATTAAACTCTTAGCTTCGTGATCGAGCAAACTAGCTGCAACTAGCGTGGTCCCAGGGTTAGAAGGTTATCCACTTTCTGGAAATATGTAACTGACTAAGTGAAAAATCTCAGTTACACGATCGACCGAATTGGTATGGCTATACAATCTTCTTATTTTGTTATCTTATATTGTACATTAGTCACTATTATATTTAACACGAAGCTACTTCTGTTTGATCAACAATTTGTTGCAACTATCTTGGTCCCAGGGTGAGAAACATTTGTTTTATTTTCTAGAAGGTGATAATTGATTAAACAGGAACTCTTAGCTTCGTGATCGAGCAAACTAGTTGCAACTAGCATGGTCCCAGGGTTAGAAGGTTATCCACTTTATGGAAATATGTAACTGACTAAGTGAAAAATCTCAGTTACACGATCGACCGAATTGGTATGGCTATACAATCTTCTTATTTTGTTATCTTATATTGTACATTAGTCACTATTATATTTAACACGAAGCTACTTCTGTTTGATCAACAATTTGTTGCAACTATCTTGGTCCCAGGGTGAGAAACATTTGTTTTATTTTCTAGAAGGTGATAATTGATTAAACAGGAACTCTTAGCTTCGTGATCGAGCAAACTAGTTGCAACTAGCATGGTCCCAGGGTTAGAAGGTTATCCACTTTATGGAAATATGTAACTGACTAAGTGAAAAATCTCAGTTACCGAGTTGCTGTGGCTATACATTTAATATTGTACATTAGTCTTTTGGTGTTCCCACTTTAGTTCATAAACAGTTGCAACTAGCATGATCCCAAGGTAAAAAGATTACTTATTTTCTATAAGGTGCAACTGATTAAACGAGAAGTCTTAGCGTCGTAGTCGAGCAAGTCAAGTTACATAACTGTACAGTTTAAATATCGCGATCTTTGAAGCGAGCACACGTCGTTACCTTGCAAACTGACCGTGTAAACAGCGTTGGGAATATATTTGTGAGCCTTCCCACTAACGAGTATCCTATAGTCACCGTCGCCCATCGTCCTCGAGGCGGAAGTTTGTTCCGCGGTCGGTCGCATAGGGCATCCGGCCTGTACAGTGATCGCCAGACACGTTGTCACGGTCAGGAATAACATCGTGCAGTCTGAAATGATCGATGCGTTTCAAATTCGATTCTGCACAAAGTACAAGCTCTCACTCGCTGCACAAAATTCGACAATCAAACGATCAGCAAAAAGGTTCGGCAATTGTTCAACATAATTACAATCAAATAAATTCTGAACGTAGTTTAGATAAAACGAATTATAAATGGACGTAATTTTCAGTAGAGTGAGACCTGTATGAGACAGACACGAGAAGCAAATATATATTTAAAAAGTTTTCTTCGTAAGTTCAATTAATTGAAACTGTAGTGTTTTAATAATAGGCGAAAGAAATAATTTGACAGCTCTTGTATTGAAAAAAGATGCAAATGAAACCCTCTTGCACCCTTAATGACGAGAAATCGAAATTAGCTGTTTTCCGAATTGTAAATACTGAATTTATAACAATTGTAATTTACAATTTGTAAAATCTTCTTGCTGTTTCTTCCCAAATCTTGACTCGAATCCTGAATATTAGATTTATAATATTGTAATAGTAATTTATAGAGTTGGAAGAAATATTAAGCCAGTCCTAATGGGTCAGAAGAAATCGAAGCTAGCTTTTCTCTGAATCCTGAATATTAGATTTATAATTTTGTAGAATAATTGATAGACTGCAAAAAATATTGAGCCAGTAAAACTATATTTAAAAAAAATGAAAGATGCAAACGAAATGCTTTGACTCCAAGTAGATTGAACGAGAAATCAAAGCTAGCTTTTCTCCGAATTTCCAATCGAATCATGAATATTAGATTTATAATAATGCAATAATAATAATTCGTAGACTGTAGTTGGAAGAAATATTGAAAAGAAGAAGGAACAAAATGCAAACTAAATCGTTTGACTTCTAATAGGTTAACACTAAACGTACCGGCATTTTACATATACCTATCTTACCATAAGGGGTCATTTCACCCCTTATGAATAAACGTTGATTTTTAGAAAGAAATTCTTAACTTATTAAAGGAAATAATTTGCAACATAACTTCTGATTTCTAATAAAATATTCAAACATATATTTTTATTTAAAGTTATTTTTATTTAAAATTTTGAAAAGAGGTCATTCGACCCCTTGTGAATAAACGTTGATTTTTAGAAAGAAATTCTCAATTTATTAAAGGAATATAATTTGCAACATAACTTCTGATTTCTAATAAAATATTCAAACATATATTTTTATTTAAAGTAAATTTTGAAAAGGGGGTCATTTGACCCCGCTTGGTACGTTTAATGTTAAACGAGAAATCGAAACTAGCTTCTCTCCGCGAAGCCCATTTTCTTTTCGACCGAGAAAAATTCCCTCGCGACGCGGGTTTCCTCGTCTTTCGCACGCCCTCGCGACGTGACGTAACGCAAGTAGCAAAGTAACGAGACGTTGGTTGATGCAACTGGCCATAAGCATTCTTCGAGGTATCAGCTGTGCAGAGATATCTGAACGACGATGGGACAGAGGAGTGCCGAGGAGAAGAGAGAGAAGAGAGATCGAGGCGAGCACAATGAGCGGGCGGTTAATGATCGAGCAGAGGACTCGAGATGCATCGGATTACCCGCGAATGTGTCTCTAGGAAGTGGGTCGACTGTTCGAACCGGCTCTCGAGATCGCTACTCTCGACATGTAGGTGTAGGTTTCTAGAACGCTGGACTTGCTGCCGATCGCAGAAACAGGGACAGCAGCCGTTTCGCTTGCGAAAATCGCCACGTGCCTTCAGTACAGGGCTCGTGTTCTTGATGATTCCCGAATATCGATCTTTGAATATTGGCCTTCATTCAGACAAAGAGAGAGAGAGACAGAGAAAGACTAACTGCTAAATCAACGTGAGGCAAGAGAGACTAGATGCGAAAAGTAATGAAGAATTAAAGGTAAAAATTTTAATGAAAGCATAATAGTATTACTCAGAGTTAAATATAAACGATAGCACATTGATTCATCTTTATATATAATATGTCTCACTATGTTTTCTTTAATAGAGAATTTATACTTAGAATTATATGTAAATATAAATATGAAAAATGATTCATCTTTATATGTAAGTACTTATATAGAATATATTGTTACTGTTTCTTTTTTTTTAATTTGTACTTATAATTGAATATAATGAACGATTACACCCAAGTTGCAATAGTTAGAGCAGAAAAGCAAACGCGATATCGGCGATAATCGGTCTTTAAAGTGAGCTAATTATTAGTTGGCAAGTTAAGTTAAATCCTTCTTCTATCTTCGTCAACATCTTCGTAACTTTTTACTTGAAAAAATACGTAGCATTTGTTGAATTTCTGCGCGTAGAGTATTATCGATCAACGTCACAACGATCATAGAAAGGGAATCTTATTTTCTAGCGTGATTTCATCAATAAAGAAATCGATTTCACGAACCGTGAAAAGAAAATGTTCCGCTGATGAACTCTCGTTGGCCATCGTCGTGACTCACGTGACGCCCGTGTGCAATTAAAAATAATAATGGCCGCAAGGCTGCGTATCGCGGAACGAAGCAAAATCGCGGGGTGGCGGTTTTTGAAAGCTCGCGAAACGATCACGGATTTTTGTTAATTGGAGCACAGTCGTCGAGAATGAAATTCACGATTACGCAAACCGCTCGTGTTTTCGTCATGCGGCAAATATAGCTGACCTGTAAGAAGATAAGCGGATACCGACTACGTTGGTATTAAAATGAATGAGGGTTGTCGCCTTACGTTAAAACGAAGAGTGAAAATTCCGAAAATTCTGTCATCGAGTAGCGACAAATTTTTACGAATACACGACCAAAGAAGTAAGGCATAAACCTGCAGAACATGTAAAAAATTTGAAGGCGCAATACTCACGTAATAGTTAGTGTATAAATTATTAAATAAATTTTATACTCGAGTGAAGCAATAGGGTTTGCCTAGTACTTCTTGCTCGAGAAAGAAGGAAATTTTCGCGAGATTGACATAGTCTTCTCCCCGTCCTATTTTACACTCAGAAATTTCTCACAAACGTACTCTACTTATCCACCGAGACGAACATCTATATCGATCAAAAAATCACGTCGAACGATCGAGTTATTGGATCGAGCGCGGTCCTCCGAGGCAATTTACCCGAGGATGAACGCTTCGCAGAAATTGCGAGCACAATAAAGAAAACGGCTCGCACAATTCCACGAAAATACGAGGCAGATCGCGGAAGATCGCGGCGGTTGCGTATGTTGCAGGAAATTAGAACGATCGAAATGTCAGCACAGAGCAGCTTCTTTTACGAAGCTTTCACCCTTTCACACGCTTCGGGAAGTTTCGCTCACGGCCAAATTCGAGTCGTGTTTCACATTTCACTGACAGACGATTATCCAACGACGTTCGATCGAGAGATCAAGCGTGCGTTTCGTAACGAAATTGTTCCACCCTTCTCTCTTTTTTTTTGGCGTTATAAAAATACTCTAAAAACTCTAAAATTCTAAGAAAAATTCTCAAAGAAGAAATCTTTGGATTTGGAGTTAATCACAGACGTCAAAACGAAGGTATCTCGCTGAGACCGATGGATTCGTTCGATTTCTTTATTAAAAAATGAAAATTGCGAGAAATCGTGAAGTAACACACGCACCTGCTACGCCACTGCACATGTCGACGATGTCCCGAGTTACACGGTTACTTCCGATTTCCTTTGCCAAACGGACAAGAGCAGAGAGACGAAGAAAAGAATGGAAATTTCTCGCGGATAGATACGGCGGAGCAGCGGAGATGTTAAGCAAGACGAGAGAACGATCGGGCACGACTAAACGAGATGACGAACCGGACGGTCTGTATCGCGGATCAGGAAAGTTAGCGGCGGCGATTTGGAAAATGTCTGCTCTGCGGAAGCTCTGCTGTCCAAGCGCTGAGGTCAATCTTTTTGAGACTTTGGCCACTTCGGTGGCTTGTTTCTCGTTTGATTTCAATCATTCCAATCTGTGACAAACATTGTCTCAACTAGATGGATCATCGTGTTCCTAGTGAAACATCTACTCGCTCGTACGAAAGTAGAAATTATGTTGTACATTTTTTTTTTTTGTTGTTGTTTGTTAAAGAATCAATATTACTTAAATTTCAAAGCTACGATACAGTTTTCATAAATAGCATGATTGTTTCAGGTAACACAGTAACGTAACACGTGTACTGTGCTTCCCTACAGGTAAAAGGAGCACGTTCTTTACCGTGAACTATGAACGCCACGTGACATTATCTATCGTCGTAAACGTTTCCGAAATTAAACCGATATTCGAAACTATGGATCTCGTTCTTCGCCGAGGAGCACGCAGCGCATTGAATCGGAGGACGCCAGTCGTTATCTGGAGTCACGAGGTCAATTTTGGGTCGCCGTATCTCACTGGAAGCAGCTTACAGATAACGCGTACCACATAGACACCCACGTCCGCATTTATCGATATTTTGCTTCCCCGCCAAATATCGAAATTAATCTCGCTTGGAATTGCAGTGAGGATAACGTTCGTTATCTTACGCATTTAATCCACGCTGAAACGCTTTCACCTTTTACAGACTTTCGTGATCGTGTTATTTCTAAATTTTGATCTCTCGAAGTTGTAGCGACCGACGAGCGCAAGTACAAGATCGCTTTTAATAAATGAAGCCATCCATAGCGTTCCACGATTAAAAGTGAGGTCTTTGAAGGGTTAAAAACGAAGGGTTAAAAACCAAAACCAATGGAAATGAATGTTAAATCAAAAATTTGCGAGTGGTGCAAGTGGTTCGTGAAAGGTTCAAAGTTGCAAAAAAAAAAAAGCAAAGAAGAAGATGAATCTGTTAAACATCCCATTGTTTTTGTTTTTTATTCTTTTTGTTAATATTTGTGACATGTACGTGCTTCAGTGTTGCAAGCTTGTCAACTTAGAAGTTCTTGCACTTATTTTTCTTTTTTTTGCATCCCTCGAACGTAGACTAGAAATTTAGAGTATTTGCAACGAGGCTCCTAAATCTCATAACGTCACAAATAACTATTATAGTAAAATAATCCAAAAATTGACTACATTATTATTATTATGTCGTTATTTGGTATCAAACTTAATTCGTCAACATGAAAATGACTCGTATTTTTCTAGTAAACATTATTCACTAAATATTCTTTGCCTTAAGGTTAAAAAATCAGATGGTCGTCCAATGGAAACTCGACTGTCGCCCCGATATGGATGGCGCGATGTTGAAGTTAAGAGTATTCGAAAGGAGCGCGCCACTGGCGCGAGCGAGGCATAGTCGCGTCTCGCATGCGCGAGATTATCGAGCCATTGAGTCAGAGAGTCGCGAGAGAGTCGCGAGTCATCGGGCTCCTCTCGTTCGCTGTTCGTCTGTTCGTAGAACCGTAAACGCCGAGCGTTTGTGGCGGAGCGAGCGCAGCCCGACTACTGCGCGAGTCAACACGAATCTCCTCTTCTACGTGCAACGCTCGCTCCTCTCAAGCAGGAGAGATAAAAGCGTGCCGGCAATGGCATCCTCGGCGACTGGTCGGCGAGAAGCGCGGATATAAAAAGGAGAAGGGACGCGATGCCGATCGTAATAGCCGGTTCACGATGACCTCTGTCGTTTGCTACGGCTCGTACGTGTCCGCGTCCCTCGGCCAGCCGTGATTCGACGAAACGCGCGCGTCGCGACACGACACGACACGACACACACACGCTGTGTGTGGAGATCCGCTGACGGTGTGATCGTGGCGACACAGCTGGAACGCGAGGAGGAATCGCGCCGCGTGAACCACGAGAGGGCTGGGCATGGCTACTCTGGCGAGCAGCTCGTCGTCGGGCCTCACCAGGCCTCCGACCATGCTCGAGCAACTTCTCGAAGAGATCAACTTCCAGAGGACCAAGGAGCTCAGGCAGATGCTCAAAGATGGTTCGTACTTGACTCAAAGTTGCTTCTTTTTGTCGCTGATTGTGAAACGTAGTCTTGTTTCGAAGGACGTTTAGGTATGAAGCGGTAACGAGCCAGTGCACGCGACGAGGGTGTGTTGCTGGAGGGAACCGGTTTCCCTTCGTTTGGCAGACGCTGGCAAACGAGGGTGATTCCACGATCGATGAGTGGAAAGCGCGAGGGGAAAACGACCTGTTTCGTTGCTACCTGGCCTACGTTTTCACAAGTCTATTTTCTATTAAATTTGCTTATTTATTTTCGTTCGCCATGTGTCTGTCGTTCACAGTGTAACAGAGGAAGGTAGCGTTGTACGCGTTAGGGGAGAATAAATTTAAATAAATTCGCATTCTTAATTACGGTATTACGAGGTCGAAGACTCGTCATTCACAAACGCGCAACGTCTGTGATCCCTTTTGTCTTTCACTCGAGATCATTTCTTCTTTCTTCTTTTTTTTTTTTCAGGTCAGCGATTTTCTTCCTTTTCGTACGAACGCGTCCTGTCACGTCGCGTCGTGCGCTTTTTGTTTTCGTCGCCCATTGTTTAGAGTCGACGATTTCAAGCTGCACGAGTGGGCCGTGCATTGGTTGCACGATTATTGCAAATTCGTTCGTTCTATAAATGTAAGGTGACGCGACACGGTGTCAACAAGCAATTAGATGCACGCTGCGAGTATAACTCTGTTCGCTTAATAATAACAGGCATCCTATTGCGAAGTAATTGTCGCTCATTTTCTAAAAGGAGAGACATTTCGCGTGGCACGTAAACGAACGTAATTAATTACTCGATATCGACCCGTGTCGATGTCGTTAATGAATTATTTATGTAGAATCGCGAGCTATTTCAGCTTCGTCCGATGATCGTGAAAAGGCCAACTTTTCATCCGCATTTTTCACGAAAGCACGTGCAAGTTTAATAAAGAAGATAAGGAGTCGGTGAGATGTCAAGCTGCCAGTGGAGGAGATGCAATTAAGTCTTCGCTGAACATTCTTATCGATTTATCGATTGCCTCTATCGAGATTCGTTCCTCCCCTGCTCTCAAGGATTGTTTCGTCTCGTTGTTCCCTCGCGAAGAACTTCGTAGCTGATCTTCTAATCTGGAGCATCGATCCTTACGTTTAGATAAAATAGAACGTCTAAACTTTCTCTTTTAAACATTCAATTAACATTACTGTTTTTTATCGATTTTTTAAACGTTATTATTTCTTAGAATTGTTATGTATAACAAGTGCAAGGAAATGAAAGATTTATTACGAGGAAAAATCAGGCGTGTCACAAAGTAAAAAATTATTAACGATCTCTCAGGATCGTCAGAGCGTAGGTTAACCATCCGAGGGATTAATTTAACGAAATTTCTTACTATTGAGAATTTTTCTTGCATTTGTTGCATATATAACAAGTGCAAGGAAATGAAAGATTTATTGCGAGGAAAAATCAGGCGTGTCACAAAGTAAAAAATTATTAACGATCTCTCAGGATCGTCAGAGCGTAGGTTAACGATCCGATGGGTTAATTTAACGAAATTTCTTGTCTATGTTCCCGCAGACTCGGGCTTCGTGATACTTCAAGGTACAACCTACTGGACCGACCTGTTTGTCAGGCACTTCCTCTTCCAGGCGGAGCACACGATCGACGGCGATGATCTACTTTTCTTCGTGCGCAAGAAACACGTGAAGACGTCGTCGAGATACTTGCCAAAGTTCGAGACGGAGGTGGACGTGTTCCGTAAGGACAGCAAGAAACTACCGATCGGCGATCCCGACATCGATTGGGAGGAAACTGTGTACCTGAACCTGGTCGTACATCAGTTCGACTACACGCTGACATTAGCGATCTGCACAAGGACGAGCCCCAAGGAATTGCAAGTGAGTCTTGTTGCCCGCTATTGTCCGCTTCTCGAAGTGAGCTTCGATCTTCGAGCTTTATTATCAATATTTTCTTCTTGTTATCAAAAAGTTTTGAAGAATCACAAAGGAATCGCCGCTGAACAATGCTTGAAAAACAGGGGAAAAAATCGCGGAGCTAATTCCATTTGCTCGTAGTTTTCTAACTGTCAGCGACTCGATTCGAAGATGATTTTTACGATTCCTTGTCAGCGCAAAGAGAAACTCACCTGTTTATTTTCGGAAACGACTTCATGCTGATAAGAAATCCTAAACATTTAGTTTAACACTCTAACGATGTTATTGTCTTTGGTCAGACTTTTGTCTGTTGTTATGAATCTCGGTCGCTGACCCACGAATCTGTTTTGGTCGTTATATTTTTCAGAACCGATTTCACAATCGACGTCCGTTTTTATCATTTTTTTTTTTTTTTACGAACAAGCAATTAATACTTGAAAGTGATTAACTATAAAATATTCAGTGCTATCGTAAAGATCCTATCGTAAAGATTTCATTAATCTCTTCGCTCTGGTGCCGCTTTTAAAAAATGTATATCTATATCTAGATTATACTCGTCAGGCACAGAGTATATGCAGCTGCTGTATAATTGAATTAAATTACAAGGAAATGATACTAGTTTTTTTTTAAACTTAATAATTTTACTGTTTCATTAAAATAATATTAATCAATAATAGAAAGGAAATATTTTGAAATAGTGTAAACAGAACTAGTCTCAAAATGTTTAAGATTTACAAATATATTTTGTTACCCATAAACAACGTATATCTTTCGATATTGTACAAAATTTTATTTTATTTAATTTAACAATAAGCACACTAAATGTCAATATATTTAACTAGAGTGTAAATTGTATTATAATAAGCTAAACTATTTTTACTAGATGGCAATGTTTATTAAATTTGAAAAAAAAAACGACATTACTTATAAACATCCTTAATACTTTTCTCGCATGACTTGTCATTACCCAAAAGCTTGTCACCTCTTCACGACGAGTATACTCGTGGTTCACAGCTAAGAGGTTAACAGCCAGGGTGTTGTGTAAATTTCATTCAATCGAGTAATTAAAAGAGGAAGCGACAAACTTGCCGTGAGATCTGATCCTTCGATCAATCTATCGTACAAAATTGGAGTCGTGTATCGAACGTGTATACTAACTAATGAACAAATGTTTCAGGTATTGCGGAGACACTCGCAGAAGGTTTACGCAAGCCCGAGCCGGCGGCGAATGGACGCCAAGGGTGACCTCGAAGAGATGACGTACCCGCATATATGCTTCATGGTGGACAATTTCGACGAAGTTTTCTGTGATATTTTAGTCAGGGATGGGGAGATGGTGTGCGTGGAATTGGTCGCGTCCGACAGGGAGGGCGCCATTCAAGGTGTCATTTTCCTCGGTTCTATCAGATACGACGCCCTGAAGAAAGTGTACGACGCGAGAGTACGTTTCATCAATCAACTTCGACGTGTTATTTTTTTTAATAACGATTTAATGTCTTCATGTTCGCTTTCAGTCGAGCCTGAGTACCAAGATGGCACAACGCATGACTTTTGGCCTGTTTTCCGGCGCGGCCTCCCAGCGGATAGAATTCGTTCGAATGAAGGGACCTCGCGGTACGATTATCACATTATCGAAACGATTTCGATCGATTACTCGCTTCCTCTTTTTTGTGAGGAAGGAACATTAGTTCCTTCTTTCGCTCGAGCACATTCGTCAATTTTCGATTTTCAGGCAAAGGACACGCGGAAATGGCTGTGACAAAGCCGAAGGGTTCAGGCGCGGAGACACCGACCTCAGAGCCCGGCTATTGCGCCACGGATTCCCTGTGGGACGCCGACTGGGACGACGCCGAGGAATTATTCATGTATCGGCATCAACGAAGGCTGTCCGACCCCAGCGCCAATTTGAACAATTTCGTCCGCGGTGGCTGGAGGACGAAACCGGATACGGCTGCGACAAAGGCCAGGTCGGAGAACGAGGGTCTGGACTCGATGGCGAACGGACTGAGTGAAATCGAAGCCGGAGACGTCCGAGACGGTAACTAGAAATTGTTATCACACACGCGCGCGCGCGCACACACACACACGCATACACACACACACACATCGGTGATACGGTGATTCCATTGAAATTCGACGAAGTCGCGGACGAAAATGAACACTTTACTTCTGTACTTTATCTTCGCCTTCTCTCTGTTTCTCATGCCTGTGTCCTTCAGACTTTCTCGACTTGTGTGCATGCATCTTTGTGTTACGTGTCTGTGTATTCTGCACATCGATCCACGATTACATTTCCAGGGATCTATTGGTTTGACTTTTGTTCTCCGCGCCGCGTTCGAGCATTTAGTTTCAGCAACATGCGCGGCACTTCTCTTTAGCTGACTCTCGGAGCATTCTTGGTATTATTTGTGATACGAAAGACGTTCCTTCGAGATCGTGTACGTGACGTCTGAGACATTTTCATCTCCATGATTACTGACTTTTTTCTGTTTTTTTTTTTTCTTTCTTTCTTTCGTCGCCGGCGAGACGCGAAGCTCGAGATCGGTTCGGAAGAACCTGGTTGACCGGTGCTCTTGTATTCCCTCAGACCATCCAGTGCCACGAGACGCAGTGTTTCGTTACGTTTTGCGACGACGATCGTTCGGAGAAACGAACGGAGATAAAATACGTGGGGAAAAAAATACGGCTGTGTAGAGCACCACCACCAACACCATCACGCGCAAATATCTCGTAGTCACGAAAGTGGAGTTCGTACCAGTTGAAACAAAATAGAACCAATAAAGATACCAGAAACAAAACAAAAAAAAAAAAAANATTTAAAAAAAAAAAAAAAAAAAAAAAAAAAAGATAAAGAAATATCTTGTCTCTAATCTGTGTCACGTGCCATTCCGGCTCTTTCCTTTGTAGCCGACCTACAGGATAGCAGCTGGGGCGGCCGGGGCTCACCAGGAAATCAAAAGAGTCCTCAAGTCAGGCGGCGAAGATCCCCTCTTCATCCCGGCAGGCAGCAAGCACGTCCCAAGCAAAAGCTACGTAACTCGTGGGAACGTACCGAAAATGAGAACTCGCCGAATCGCAAGGAGGCCTATCACGAAACACACGGTGAGCGTGCGCTCCTTCGTGTTCGAAACGAATCATCGTCGTTCTTCGTCTCTCGCGTTCTCTCTGTCTCTCTGTCTCTCTCTCTCTCTCTCTCTCTCTCTCTCTCGTGCGCGAAATCAACGCGATCTTCGCGTGCTCACACGTACAACGCGTATCCAATACGAAGAAGACAGAGACGAAGGGGCGATAGAGTCGTGATGGAAACGCGACACGAGCGCGCGCACAATGTGGAAAACGAATTGTCTGTGGTGGCAGGCCTCCAGAACAACCACCAGCACAACCATATCGAAGTGGGTAGCGAGATACTCGTGCCAGCGGCGGCTTGCTTGACGGACGACAACGTGAGACAGAAGCTGGACGCCGGCGCGATTTTAGTGCACGGCAAGGAGGAACTGCCGTTGGGTGGATACGAGGAGGAGGAGGAGGAGGAGGAAGAGGAGGACAATAACCGGAAACGAAGGCCGTACAGCACCGGACAGATCAATCACGAGCGGATCAACAATCTGGAGAACGACGAGGATCACCAGCGGCTCAGCGACGACGAATTGGTCAGGGTACGTCGGACCGACAGTCGCCGACGTCTACGTTCGGCTGGCTCGGATCACGAAGAGTACTACACTGGCCGTAACAAGAACAAAAACGACGAGCAGATGAAAGATAAAAACGCGAACGCCCGTATTACGCGAGGTAACCTGACCACGCACAGACAGAGCGCCACCCTGCCCAGAAGGAGGCGAAGACGAGCGTTGTCCGGCAGCTTCGCGGGCAATCCACTTCCGCCGCATCGAGTCACACCAGACGGCACAGCCATCTACTATTGGTGCGAGCTCCCGCGCCGCCCCGGCTCACAGGGTAAATTCTTCTTCCCCCCTCCTCCTCCTCCCCACACCCCTCCTCCACTGCCCGACACACCTCTACACCCACATATAGCCAACCGATCACGCGCGTGAATGACCGTTCTCTCCCGTAGAAAGGAAAATACGTCGGGGGGTTACGTAGCTATATATACGAAATGAGGTTTGTTTTGTTAGGTGGTAATTTCCGTCTCTCAGGTGGATCTTTTCATCTTAAGCGTAAGGAGGTATGAAGGAAACGCTATGTAAACGTTAGAATTGGTTGAAATTAAATTTTTGTTGGGAAGAGATAGACTTCTTTTATTTGGAGGTAATTCAGTTTATTTAGAGATGGTTAATTTATAAACGAGTCGGTGAATAACTAAAAGACTAACAGCACGCATTTTCAAGGGCAAATTCAAGGTACAGACGTATTATAGAGATTAGTATTATCTCTGTAGAAGATAATTGTAGGGAGCGGATAACGGTCATTCATCGAGCAGCTCGTGCAATACCAAAAGGCAGTCATGTTGTCCATTGTATTCAACCTGTATTCTACTACATTCATACATTCCTCGTTAGGAAGATAAAACTTGAGATAAGATAAAAACCATGCTCGACAAATGACTGTGTTTATGAGGATGGTGAAATAAATAACAATGGCAACGAGGGTGCGATCAAAAGACTACGGCTGATCGGACGACGAATTATTGTTTGGGACAGTCGTGACGGTGTTCGATAGTGCTGGTGGTGGTTTCTGACAGTAATTCATACGGCGATTCACGGTTCGAAACGTTTCGAGACGTTTAACGCGAGAGAATAGCGGCCGTTCTCGTAAACGCGAGTTTCACCACCGGTATAAACATAGTCATCCACGATGAGGAACAAGTACTCACTGACATCGTTAGAGAATCGAGATAGAAATCGTAGAATGCGATCTTCGTGTGCCAGCGGCAACGATCCAGCCTCTTCTTTCTGCCTTCTCCTTTCTTCTTCGATGGTTCGTGAACTATTTTTATAAATCAGATCTATTCCAAAAAAAAAAATTAATGCGAAAAGAAATAAAATTGATAAATCAAAGGAAGAGAAAGTAAAATACGTTGTCGAACGTTGTTGGCAGAAAGAGGAAGCTAGTGCTCGTGTTTATTTATTCTGCGCACCTGTAGCTGATGTGCTTCATTGTAACACCATGTTCGTGCTCCTCGTTCGCTTTTGCGAACAATTACTCCGATTTAATTCGAGCAGCAACTTGCCACGATCCTTTTGATCCTTTTGATCCTACCTCATCTCTGCGAGTCAAATTTACTCCCTAATTAAGCAATTGCTTCCATTTAATTTATCGACACGAATCATTCCAGGATCTTAATCGAGTAGGTCGAGCCTTCGATCAATCGAATTTGATATTCGGGGGTTGTTGGTAATAATCGATTCGCTCTCTGTGTGTCGGCAGAGCTGGACGACGGCGCTTACAATCCCCTCTGGACGATGCGAGGATTCACGCAGACCTTTCACTTCTGGAAGGAGACCAGGCGAGCCCAATCCGTACCCTTGAACGCCTTTCTTACTTACATTACCCTGCCTTGGTGGAGCATCGCCAAAGGTACATCACTAGACGACGTACATTGCCAGTCATAAGTATTAGAACGTCTACTTTATTAAAACGAATGAATTTTATTATATATATATATATTTCTAATAAATTTTTTTTTTTTTTTTTGGACGCGAAATTTATCAAAATGAGTTTCCAATGAACATTTATTAAAATGAATTTCTAATGAATTCTCTTTTTTTTACATATTTGAATGAAATGATAAATTTATCATAAAATAAGTAGAAAATCCATTCAATTTGCAACCAGATGTGTTAATGCTTATAGCCAGCAGTCGGAGAAAAAAAAATGACTAAAATATTAATCGCGTTGATATGCGTGATTTTTACAGATATTCTTGATCATCGAGAAGGTCCTATTCTGACATTCTAGCCGACACGAGGACGTGCTGTTTCCATTTCGGGCAAACTTTCTTTTACCATTTGGTTTCCCACGGTTTTGCACGCACTCGGATAGAACTGTGGCCCAACAAAATCGAAGTGTATAGATTAAGAAAATAAACGAGATACTGTTTATAATTCGGCGCCAGTTATTTTAACTGTAAATCTGTGAATTTGTAAAGATACGAGTGAGCGAGAGACGAGAGAAAATCGAGTGGACATCTTTGGTAAAAAAGGTGATGATTCAGAATAAGATAAAGTGAAGAAGAACAAGAGAAAAGTCAACACGTTTAATAAAGATTCTTTTCCTCGGAGTCCAGCGTGTACAAAGACGTGCAAAAGTCTACCAACGTACTCTAATAAACTTTGTTCCTTTGCCTAGTCTCTTCCTCCTGTTTGCGCCAACTGACTTCAGCTGACATTATTCGCGAATACGTTCAAATAGTCACCGAAATTAGTCCACGTGTGGTCCCAATAGTCTGGATTTGATCTGCTGTCCCACGGAACATTTCCCGGTAATACCGCGGTGGTATTTAACTTGCGCAACCTGGCTTGCAGGTCGGACGCGAGAGAAGGATACCTTCAAACAAGCAAACAATATTTTTCATCGAAAGACAAAGACGAAGGGGAAAAAATGATAAAAATGTTGAGATATCGTGTAGAAAAATACCATTTCACTCACTTGTTTATCAGATTATTATCCTCGCAAGGATCCTCCCGAACATTGAACAGACAAGGCGCCTGCAGCGGTCTGCACAATGGTAAACTGTCATTTCTCGGAGGACACTTGATCATGGCATCCTCTCGAAGGGCGCGAATTCTGTCTGCGGACAAAGACAAGCCTATGCTGGCCACTGCTCGACCAGCCGTGCTACCAATCACACCTCCGACGTCGTAGACCCATTCCCTTCCGGATGGACCGTACCAACCGTCCCATTGCCCGTTATAAGTAGACCCTTATCAGAAAATCACAAGATATTATAACTAAATAGAATCAATTTGGATAAAATTCAGAGAAGGGGTTTATAAACGATAGTCAATTTTATGTTCCATTTTTTGTGTTAATTCTGCTACACTTTTACACTTGAATTTTAAGAAATAGTCACATCTGAAGAAGATGTTTAACACAAAATTTGTATATATATTTTATGTTCCATTTTTACTTTCATTTTAAGAAATCAAATGAATTGATAACGTCTCTGGAATGTATTTTCTTATAGTTTGTTCGAACTATGATAATTGACATGTTTTTGAACATTAAAAAAATATAATCGAAAAAGACTGAAAAAAATGACCAAAAGAACGCAGGTAACAGCGGTTGTTTGTTGACTCGTTTCATTTTATGTTTCACGCTGTTATTAAAAATTTTCTTGCCCGTGTTCAACGAAGCAAATAAAGTAAAACGAACCAGTCGACCGGAAACTCTGACACGCTATTGCAACAGATTTCCCAATTTCCCAATGGCAGAGACACGATCACTTTTTACCCTGAATGTATTTCCAGTCTCCGTACGTGATCCCTGCCACACCAAAAATGTCATCTATGTTGTGAAGAACCATTTTTCGAGGCGATTCGGTGTCCTCGCTCAACGCGTACCACAAATCCAAGCCGTCGATGCTGAAATTGGACGGATTGCCACCGGCAGCTGTTACTAGCGTTGGTAGCCAGTCGCTGATGTGCAACAATTGTCTACTGACTCTGCCAGGTCGCACTAATTTCGGCGACCATATCAAACCGGCTCCCCTAACTCCTCCTAGACAGAGATAAATTGATTTTTATTTTAAATTGGTCAGTCCCGCGTCAAGTGAGCTTCTTTTTTTATTTTTTTTTAGTGGTACCTTCCCAGAGAGTGTTTTTTGTACCCCTCAGTGGCCAATTCGAAGCGGCGTTCAAGTTGAAACCGGCCGGTGGCCCGCCATTATCCGTGGAGAACACGATTATGCTGTCCTTCAACATATCCCTCTTGCGAAGCGCCTCGACCACGTGGCCGACCGATTCGTCCAGCTTGCTCAGCATACCTGAAACGAGCTCGTTGACAGTCGAAC
The DNA here is from genome assembly GCA_002806875.1 of Lepidotrigona ventralis hoosana. Taxonomy (NCBI): domain Eukaryota; kingdom Metazoa; phylum Arthropoda; class Insecta; order Hymenoptera; family Apidae; genus Lepidotrigona; species Lepidotrigona ventralis. The sequence continues at coordinate 8,579 of NIPQ01092218.1, read as the reverse complement.
GATAAAAGTAGTTAAAGCAAACGATTTATGTGAATTTTTATAAATTTTTACGAACCAGCGAATCGTCTGCGATCGTAGTTGAAGATAGTGGTGAACTTGGAGACATCTTGGTCAGGCGCTGGCAGAGGGTTGTAAGGATTGCCGGAGTGTACAGCCGCGTGAGCTAGATAGAGGAACATTGGACGACTGGTGTTGTGATTGTCGATCAATCTCACTGCCTCCTTCGTGAATATATCCGTGGAATATTGACCGTGGAGATCCCAGGCTGGATCCAGCCCCCTCCTCATGTCCAATCCCCAATATGGCTACGTTTTCGAATTCAATCGAATTGAAAGATTGCAAGTATTCTTTTCGCAGTCGCTGAAGAGTTAAGTCGATTCAAGGAGTTACATACTTTTGATGAAGGTCAAAAAAAATTGATTTTTCAGAAACTATATATGTTATCACGATCCTTCTAGAAATACTCTTATTCTGGAAAATAATTAATTTAAAGACAATTAAAATACCAGGTACCAGAAACATCTGAAAGACTGCAAAATCAATTTGGATACAAATTTATGATGATAGTCTCAAGACTATTGCATCTAATAGCGAGATGTTGATCTTTTCATTCTTTTTTTTTTAATTAAATTTTATGTTTGAAAATTGAAAATTTATAACGAAGAGAATTACACACTCGAGTTCACTTATATTCATTTCTTTTTTTTTAAATTAAGTACTTAATGTAAAATTTAGAAAAAATATTGCCATAAACGACCATCTACCTTCGTACATCTAGTTTAAATTTTTAGCAATTACCAACAACATATTATGCTAATTGATGTACATATTATATCTTCGACTAGTATATTATATTTGTTTGTATCATGAATCTATAATTTCCAAAATTAATTCTCCAAAAGAATTCTTGAATTTTCCTTATTTCGCAACCCCTTTCCAAAGGTACGTAACCGCTCGAAATTGAAATGCTTACGCTTTCCACGGCGCTATGGTCGAAATAATCATGGTGGCCGCTCCAGAAGCCAAGGTGTGAGTCGAATCCCCTGTAAGTCGGCGTGTATTCCTTCGTGTAGAATCCCAGATGCCATTTGCCCACGATGTGTGTGCTGTATCCGAGTTCTCGAAGATATTCCGGCAGAAGTTTCTCGTGAAGTGGTAGTCCTCTCGGCTCGGCGCACTTTAGAACCTAGTTGCACGCCGCATGGCGTTGATTGAATTTCACAGTTCAATTTACTGGCAAAGATTTGAATGTTGCCTCGTCGTAATACCAATTCGCCGCGACGTTCCGCGATAGTTAAAGGTCAGCTACACTCTCGTAAGTAACGAGTTCAATGGACGCGAAGTGAGAAAGAGGTGTGATCGAATGTAGGTGGAAGAAGGAACACACCGGTACAATTTGTAATCAGAAGCCAGATTGATCAACTCTGCTTTCTAAAAGGTTCACAATATTTTTACGTACAATACAATACTTTCTGTTTTACCTCTCTAAATACAACTTCCATTTTATATTATAATAGAAGTTCGTATAATAAGAGTTCACTGATCCTCCCTATTGTTGGTAGTTTTTCGTTAACCATAATAGCTAAGTGAACCAACGAGCATTCACTAAAAATTTGACTGAAACAAACGCAATTGTACTCGAGTGGTTAAATAATTACGGATTGATCCTTCTACCTTCCAATTCTGCGCGAATCATTTGAAAAAAAAAAAAAGAAAGAAAGAAAGAAAGAAAAGAAAGAGTGGTAAATTCCAACTGACCTAAATTCGCAGTTCCGGCTCAAGAATCGCAGCGGCACAATGTGTTTTAATCTCCCTATAGAACGTAACTAGCATTGTCGGAGCGCAACGAACCACGGCCGAATTAATGCTCGCGCCTGTCAAGTCCTCCTTAATAGCAAGCGTCGTTTTATTTACCAAGCCGATTGCGCGCTTAAATAGTTAATGACGGTGCAGCGTACCCCGTGCTGCATTCCTGTGTGAATGGGATGCTTGCCGGTCATCAGAGCGCTCCTGGACGGTGTGCAAATCGGGGTGACGTAATACCGGTCCAACAGCAACCCCGAGTACGCCAGGGCATCGATATTCGGCGTCGGGATCTGTCCCGAGCCGTGAAATCCCACGTCGTTCCATCCCTATTCAACGGATTCAATTAGTCGCGTTAATTAGGATAATCATCGGATTACTCGAACGATACTCGATACCGATATAGACATCAGACCGCTGATTTCTATTCAAGCCATGTTAATTCGAACTCTCAAGGCGCGTCTGATCTGATCGCGAGATGGCTTGACAAATGACTTTCGGTATTTAACAAAGATAGTTCAGACATAGAGATCTCAGGCGTACGAGAATAAATGTGGATCGATTTTTCAAAAACTGTACACTCATCTAGAATACTCTGGAAAATACACTTGTTTTAGAAAATCAGATCAGAATTCAACAATTGTTAAAGTAATCGTTGTATAAATAATTATTTAAATTTAAATCAATTTCGTTTATTAGAAACATATAATCGTTTAATCATTCTATTCAGAATTTCGTTACGATTAATTGTTTCATCGTTAGACTTGAAGTCTGTACTTTCAAAATACACCATTCATTTTATTCTAATTGTAAGGTGTTTTTGCATCGCGCAGTGGACGAGAAAGTGAAAACACTTTTCTTTCTGGAAAATCTAGGAACGAACAAACAAAAATTATACGTAAAAACAATTTTTTTTTCGCAATTGAATGGATTTGAAGACTGAAACACCCTCCTGAAAACTTGATGTACGATTCTTTTTCGCTGTTTCATTGAATTTTGAATATTAGGCGGAAACCGTATAACCTTAACATTCAAAGTTCAATAAAATGACCAAAAAAAAAAAAAAAATCGTACGACAAAGGGATTGTTATAAAAGAGAGACTTCAATTCTTAAAACGATGATGAACCTAGTTACAAAAACAATTTTTTAACGTTTTTACACGCGTTTGAACTTTGATAATTTTTAAGAGGGAAAAAATGTCCTCGCTCTTCTATCCATTACTTCATGTAAAATCATTTCTGAAGAAAGCGGGCTCAAAATAGAAGCTCAAAATATGTTTTAAAATGAGACCGGATGGGTCGCTGCATGATCTCTTTTTTTTACAAAGTTATATCAAATTAAGTTATCGACAATTTTTCATTGTCATTGGTTATGCTCTTCCTTTGGATAAGTAAATCAATATATTTTTTCAACACTGGAACTATCGAACTTCGATATAACATTCTTAGGAGCCAAATTGATTGATTTTCGGATTTTCTTCTGACAATTTCTCAATATGCTCGTAAACTTGTGTTAACGAATGACTATTCCGAGTTTCTTAAAGCAACAAGTTAACCATAAGTTAATAATGACAATAATGATGACCGTAAGCTCAAATTTTCCAGCGAAATCGTTTAAGACCGTAACATCGTCCATCCACTGTATCCAATCTTTAATTTACGGGGTCGATCAGCGTGGCTCCTAAATTAAAATTAACTCGTTTATACGCGCAAGAAGGCAAATTCGTACGAGAGAATTTGAAACAGACGAAGCTTGCAACAGCAACGAAGAAAGAAATTGATCAGCTTACCAGGTCGTCGGCCAATATGAATACAATGTGTGGCCGAGGTGCGGCAGCAGCCACGTGGCCAACGACGAACACTGTCAGGCAGATGCACGACGCTATTCCGCGAATCGCTGTCATCCCGCCGGTTTTTCCAGCCCGATCTTTCGCGGAATTGGTAAACTGGTTTCCTCGAAGGAGGCGTACTATTCTCGTCCTTGACGATCCAGCTTGCCGAAGAGCTTCCTCGGCGACCAATTTACCAATTTCTTCAACAATTGACTGGCTCGATCGAAGAGTTTTAAAACGTCCAGGTCTCAAGGTCGCTTTTCCGCGATAACTACGAGTCCATGACGCAAAAAGACGTTGACGGCTCTAACGACCGTCACTAGGCTGCGATAACACGGTGACGAATGAAACAAATAAATAGAAATTGCACGTTGGTTCTCTGTGTTTTCTTTACCGAGCAACCGGCTCGAGAGACGAGCACTCGACGGGCCAACAACCGGTGTTAAACTGTTCTCGGGCTCGTCCTCTTTCTACAGACGATGGTGGGGCTAGCCTCCCACTTTGAAGAACTGCCGTCTTCTTCGGCTGCACGGTTGCACGAGGATTTCGAGGATTAGGTGGTTGACACGTTCAGATTGTCCAATTGTCGAGAGTTTTCTAAGCAGCACGTTGGAGAACGTTTGGAGAACTTTATTTTTCCTTAAAATCCTTACCAGACCAAGACGAGTCGATAATTACTTCTACAGAGTGTCCCGAATTTCAACGTCGGCCGATTTCGGGACCGATAGATTTAGGAGGAAAAGAAAAAAAAAACAAAATTTGACCACCAAGTGGTTTAAGATAAGTATTAATGTAGGAATACTGAAAAGAAATCGCCGAATACGGCGATGACAGACTAAGGTCTCTCTACCTGAAATCTTACCCTCTAAACCACGCAACCATATTCTCATATTTTACTCAAGAGGCCAAGCTTGCGACAATCGCAGGAGACACGCAGCAGGCTCTTAGGTCGCGCGCGAAAAAATTCCAAGCAACGAGATTTCCCCGCATAAGTTAAGAAAAAATGTTCCTCAGAGATTTGCTCGTTTTTTTGTTCCATTTTGGAGAAAATCACGAAAGAAGAAACAAGAATGTTCCCGTTTTTTTTTTTCTTATTTATTTATTTACACTTATAATGTCATCTATTTGATGAAGATACGGTTCGAAATGCTAGCAATGCAAGCATTAGATTGAACGTTGATCACTGTGATTGCAACTAGACTGTTCGATCGAACGAGCGAGAGAACAATAACTTTCCTCCTTGTAATTTCTATTTTAAAATAGAACAAATCTCCAAAGGATTTTCTTTCACAGAAAGTTCATCAATTTTCTACACGTTTTCGATTCACTTAAATTCGGGACACCCTGTACAATAACGATAATGCGAAGACAACGATAGATATCTCTGACGGGAGGGAAATGGATAATAAAGGTGAAAACAGCGAAGATAATCAAGCGATATTACAACCGTGACAGTTGTTGTCTCGATGAACAAAGTAATGATGGAAAGTAAAAGCTGGTGGAAAATTGCGAGCGAGCATTATCTGACCATTAGCTCGTCTGAAAATGGAAACAGGTGGATTTAGATGGTTATCAAGGTGGAGCAATTGTTACGAAAAGCTAACCTGACAGAGAACGAAATGCTATTCAACCAGTATGTTGCTGGTCGTTGTGCCGCGTTGGCGAATTTCGTTTTCGGCGGCTGATCAAATAATTTCTAAAGCGTAAACGAGCCTGTAAGCAAGAATCTGTCAAGTCGCCTGTTAAGCTATTGAACGAACGGTGAAGCTTCATTCTCGGCGGTCGGAATTGACTCCGATTAACGTCACTTGACCTAACGTTGCAAGGGGTAACCACGATGTTGCTGTTTGACTCTGCAGTCTTGCGATGATTTTGTAAGAAAACCGGAGATAAGCTTCGCGGCGACCGACTGTGTATGCGTGTGTGTGTGCATTAATTGTGTCTCGCGAACTATGCCCTTACTCGCTTGGAACTCTCTATTATTAATCTCCACGGTGGCCGCTAATGCGACTATGGGGAACAGAGTCAGTTACAACGAACTAATCGACAAAACGGTACTTAAGTTGCAGCTACATACAAGTATTAACGGTGTTTCAAGAAGAGTCGAATAGAATACAAATTTTGCACATCAAATTCAATTTACGTTGCATTACATTACATTATTTGTACTTTGATTAACAGTTATTACATGAATATTAAGTTTCGGCCTTAAGTTTCTTCGTACATTATTTGGCGAAATTTTCTCATAATTTTACGAGAGTATAAAACCTATAAAAACTACAAATAATGACGATAATAAATATTATCAACGATGCAATGATAAATCTAAATATATGTGTGATCGAATCACACTGGGCGATATTAAACAACATAATGCTTAGACAGTTATTTATTAAAGTCAATGAGAGATAAAGATAACAAGTGTATGATATCATGGATTGCAAAAATGCAATGGAATAATTATCCAAGCTTTCTATATCATATAAGATATTCTTTGCAGGACTTGAAAGTAATTTACCAATTAATGTAAATCATTTTTTTATTAAAAGTCATTTGCGCAATGTTCGACTGATGAGTTTTAGCAACAAACGGATATCCGCAGGCCATAAATTTCTAACGAGAGGTGACTTACACTGCACTCCATTTAATATTTCCAATTTTCAACCAAAAATTAAGCACTCGTCTCGAGAGATAGATAAGTCTCAGACTAATCGAACAAAGAAATTTTCATTGGAAAGTTCATTCTTTCAGATGACGATCGTTCGATCTTGCACGAGCCGCCACGCAGGCGACGCGATTCTACTAGCCGGAGAATACGAAGAATTCTTCCAACAATCTCTGGTCAATGATCTGCCAGTCGCGTTGATCTCTGAATCGAAATCGACGGCGTTCGAGATACTAACTCTCGGCAAACATTCGTACACGACATACAAGCATGTCTCCGTGACGCAGTTATTTCGCAAGTTGGGCCAGTTCGTTGTGGTCGCGTCCTCGTTGCCGTTGCTCCGGCTGTTGCTGCAGAGGACGAAGGACTCCAGCTGGGACAACTTCGAGGGGCTGCATATTCTGATGGACAGAAAGACCGTGGAACGCGGCTGCGTGAACGCTCGCGGATTTCTGTGGGCGGCCTGGCAACACGACAGACTGTCCGCGATATTTCCATGTGTCGATCCTGCCGAGGGGATCGTCCTCTACACCTACAATCCGTATTCAAGCGCGGCGCCAGCGGTTTGGAGGAACGTTGGCCAGTTCAGAGGGCGCGGAGGACATCCTTGGACATTGTTGAGAATGAAGTATCAAGGTGATATAAGCTGTTTCGCTCCTTATTCTTCGCTGAAGATTTCTCTAGTTCGCCTGTACATCCACTTTCTACAGAATGATGCTGCATTTTAACTGAACCTAAACATCTTTTCGAAAAATCTAAAAATCTAAAAATCTTTACGAAAAATATTCTTTGACTAACGATACAATAAAAAAGAATATATACATATATAATATAAAGAATATATATGTATTTTTTCTCAAGGTCTCTTTTTCAAAGTCATTGATGTTTTTTCTTTCATATAACTATATAACTTATGTATATATAAGAATATATATATAGTTACATGAAAGAAAAAACCATCAATGACTTTGAAAAACAGACCTTGAGAAAAAAATACTCTTCCCATATTTTGGATATCGTTTTTGTTAGGCAAAAAATATTTTTTATATCGTCACAATTCGAAAAGATATTTAGCTGGCCCCACTGAAATGGACCACTCTGTACATTTTAAGTCCTACACACACTCTGAAACCTTGGTCATTATTGAATGTTTTCTTTTGTAGCGAAAATACCGAGCAAAGGATATTTTTACCACTATGTGATAATCAGCGTGCCGTTAGCACCATTTAGAACATTGTCGTTCTACACACACTCTGAAACCTTGGTCATTATTGAATGTTTTCTTTTGTAGCGAAAATACCGAGCAAAGGATATTTTTACCACTATGTGATAATCAGCGTGCCGTTAGCACCATTTAGAACATTGTCGTGAGAACAGAACGTACACGTTGCTTTCCAGTAGAAATGCATTTTATAAAAATAGGACGTTTATATTCGATACACCCAAAAGACGAAAAAAACTTATCAAGAACCTCAGCAAATACAAATTATTCTTTCTCCTAAAAGTTGACATAATGATTGCTAACCCGGATATCCCAGCCTGCTATTGCGTCTCCGCTTTCCTTAAATACTGTAACCTTGTACAAGTTTATACTCTCATTTCCTCTGTTATTTCAGTAACAAACGACGTCCAAAGGAAAAAAAAAGGATCATATTGACGATATTTCATTAAATAATCTTAACTGAAATGGAGTATTACACAAGCTTTTATTTACGCATTTAATTCATTTCCTCTGTTATTTCAGTAACAAACGACGTCCAAAGGAAAAAAAAAGGATCATATTGACGATATTTCATTAAATAATCTTAACTGAAATGGAGTATTACACAAGCTTTTATTTACGCATTTAAATCATTTGAATCTCCAAGAGTAAGATTTAACAAAAAAAAAAAGAAAAATATTAAAGTTTGTCATTTTGACTTCTATTTGCACGACAAATGGCATACAACATCTCACGTTTGAAAGGTTCAAGGACATGCGAGGGCTTGACGTTCGACAAGGCGAAGGATCTGAACGGCTACGATAATATTAAAGTTTGTCATTTTGACTTCTATTTGCACGACAAATGGCATACAACATCTCACGTTTGAAAGGTTCAAGGACATGCGAGGGCTTGACGTTCGACAAGGCGAAGGATCTGAACGGCTACGAGGTCAGAATGAACGCCATAGCCTTCGAGCCCCATCTCCGAATCGATCCAACCAAGACAGGCTTGCAAAGATTCTCCGGTGACAACAGCGAAATTCTGAAGATAGTGTTCGAGAAGTTGAACGCGAGTG
>NIPQ01092217.1:38525-57708 GCA_002806875.1 Lepidotrigona ventralis hoosana | reverse complement strand
ATCTAACTATGCAGTAAAAAAAAAAAAAAAAATTGATAATTAATGTACAAATTGATTGGTAATATTCGAATTTAAATTGCGAAGTTTTAAAATGATTCTAATATGTACACGAACTTAATAGAATAAAGATAATAAACGAATAAAGTATTTAGATTTCATGAATGATAAATTTCAACAAGTATTTTCATTTCTTTCTCTCTTCTCTCTTTAGATTATTCTTTTTTCACGATGCGATGATATTTTCACATTAAGTGCCAAGTTAGCTCGTTCAAAGTTTGAACGGACGAAAGGCATTTTTAATTTTCGGCTCACGGTCAATCGAAAGTTCGAAAAGCCACGATCGAAAAAAAATCGAATGGGTGAATGCTCGATGACACGAAGAGAAAATGCATTGATGAAAATATCGGACGGGAACAGGTAGTCCTATTATCGAGCGACCTGGTGACCTCTCGTCGAGGAATTGATTATTTCAGGAGAAGTAGCACGAATAAGCGGTAGTTAAGGAGACGTAGTCTGCGATGGAGAGTCGCTCGGACAGTATAAAGGATCCGATTTATTATCCATCGATGCAGGAGGTCGCAGAGGGAAACGAAACGGTGGCGGAGAGCGAAATCGAGAAAAGGAGCAGAAGTTCTGCTGGTAGCCAGGAACTTGGCTTGGAAGAGGGCAACGCGTTGAAAGTGCCGCGCAAATTCATCACGAACTGGCGACAAGCTTGTGATCGTACACGCGACAGAACGAAAGATTTATTGAAGAGATGGCGAGCCGTTTCGGCTAATGTCGATGAAATCGTTAGTGATCCAGCTTCCAATAAAGAATTGGAACATCCCGGTTGGAGCGTGCATGTTTGGAGTAAGATCTTGCAATTTTCACTCACAATGCTTGAAACGTTAGATAACATAATGATAGAACTTGAAATACGATAGAACAAATGGATAGGAGACGATAAGAATAGAGATTATTTTCATTACATATGTGTACTACATGCTTTTACAAATTATATTTACAATATATTAATCAAATATTCTTCTTTCTCCTTTTTTTCTTTTCTTCTCTTTTCCCTGTTTATTTCTCCGTTGTATTCCCGACGAAACAGCAACTTGGGTCAGTCGATATCCGAGCGATGAGAATCTGATCGCTATTGAAGCGAAGAGGGGAGGAAAGTTGAAGGATCTGGCGCCCATTCAGCGCCACAAATTTTCACATTTTTTCACTTATCTGTTGGACCACGATAAAGACGGTTTTATCAATCGAAAAGATTTCCGAATGTTTTCAGAGGTACATGTATCAACCGACAGCAACCAGCGATATTGTCGAAAAATGTTTATATTAATGTTTTCATCACTCTTGAAAGCGACTCAGAAGATTCGCGGACTGGTCGTGGAACGGGCCCGAAAACTTGCGACTGATAGAGGCGGAGCAAGGACTCGCGGACTTGATATTTCAACAGAAGAAGCAAGAAGCTGACCGAGAAAACAGCATTAGCTTGGAAGAATGGCTATGTTGGTGGGCGCGTGTCGTCGCACCAGCCGGAGGCGCGTCTTACAACGACCTTCCATTTTGGTTGAAAATCTTGCCACGGATACTTTTCCTCGCTATCAATAGCGCCGTCAATGGAGTGATCTCGAAAAAAGAGCTTGGATCGTTTTATGGATCAGTCGTCGGCCTAGATTCTGATAGGATCTCCAAATGTCTGGATGTAGCATATAATTCTCTGACCTCGGTATGAAGCTACAATATAATGTGTGTATATATATATACATTATATATATATATATATACATTATATATATATATACATTATATATAAAAATATATAAACATAAAATAATATACAAAATAAACAAAATATACATAAAATATGTACAAAATAAACAAAATATACATAAAATATGTACAATATAGATAAAATATGTATAATATGTACAATATACATAAAATATGTATAATATGTACAATATACATAAAATATGTATAATATGTACAATATACATAAAATATGTATAATATGTACAATATACATAAAATATATTTATGATATGTACAATATACATGAAATATACAAAAAATATATATATAAAATATATATATACATCATATATATATAAAATATATGTATACATCATATATATATAATATATATATATATACATCATATATATATAAAATATATATATACAGTGTATATATGTATATATATATATATATATATGTACATTATTAGAAAAGAATATGTAGGCATTTCTTATCGTTGATGTTATTGTCAGATTAGATACGCGAGAATTGAAAATAAAGATCGAGAATTGAAGGGGTGAATAACAGCATAACAAGATGAAAGATAAGGGAAGTATCAAAACGATTAATTTTTGCATTTTCTCTAGAACGGGGACCATCGTCTCGGTTGGCCACAGTATCAGCTCGTGTTCGCCAACTTTTTATTCGGTCGCGGCCCATTCGGGCCAGGAGAACATTTTTTCGGTATTCCTGACTCCTGCTTGATACGGGGCAATAACGTGTCATTCCCAATTGATTATTCCGCGATGAATACGCCGAAAGATAAATTGGAAGTGTACAGGCCACATTGCAGAAGTGCTCGACGTAGCGTGGTAGTTTGAGGCAAGGTAAAATAGATAGAAGTGGTAAAATGAGTACTAAGTACGGGCAAGCATCAGTGACTTGTTCCAAGGATTAATCAGACATCGGTTAGAAAGCCAATTTATGTAAAAATATATGATTATATTCAGAGAAATTGACATTTTATTCCCTAACGAACAGACGAGTTAGTGCATACATGCGTTGTTGTATGCGTGCATATATGTATTTGACAATCGTTTCATTTATTTTTCTTTTTTTTTTTTTTTTTTTTTTTTTTGACACATGTGCGAACATTAATTGAAACGTTAATAAAAACACGTTAAATGAAATTTGTCGTGAATGTGAAATATATGTAATTATGTAAAGAGAGTAACGAAGACGTGAATCGATTCTTCATATTGATAGAAATGACACGGAACAACGTGACGCAACGCAATATCGCGAAATCGGATATGTCCGATCCGATGAGTAAATGCAGCGTTTGTAAAAGTTATTCGAATCGAATATTCTATTTCTTGTACTTTCTCCTAGACGGTTTTCGCCCACACTGCTACCACGAACGACTCGATATCACACTCGTTGGTTCCTCTTTGAATACGAAAGAAGCCATCCTCACCCCATTGATGACCCCAAGAGTTAGCTACCAGCTGAAAGAAAAAATTCCATTCATTATTACTATTATTACTAAATTTATTGTTATATATTAATTATATATTATTTTTATATATATTATATAATTATATTTACTGGATAGTAAATATGTCTAATAATTACTGATTTGAATTAACTTTAATTCTATAATAATCGTGTAACTTAGGAAAATATTAACACAAGGATATTACTCCTGCCATTCCTCATCCTTCATATGTTAAATTTTTATAAAATTAAAATTAAAATATCTTCTAAACCAATAGTTTTTTGATACTTAGTTTATATAGGTTAATTATATATTTCTACATTATATATTATATATAAGTTTTTTATAGAAGATATTTTTTGATTAATGAATTTAATATAACTTTGAAATCTCTGAGACCTCTCCTTCACCTACAAAAAGATGATTGCTATAGTATTATAGCCCTCTCTGTATTGAATAACTTTTCTTGGCTTTTTCATATCCCCAAAAATAATAGAGATATTTAAGGTCTTACTGGCTTACCCTGTATATTAATTATATTATTACATTATTATTAAATTCCATTTATTAATATTACTTATTAATATGCAATCGTGAATTATTTCGACATAAATAGAAGATCTTCAGAGAGACATTACCCAATATTTGGTCGGTGAGCCACGATAGCGATATATAGATGTATCTTCTCCCCATCCGATAATCCTAACTGAATGATAACCGAATTGATAAGATTCAGTGGACGGCGTATGTTGATATATTCCTGATTCATATGAGAAAAAGTCTTGGTAGACTTTCATGGTGGCTGAAAGTATGGTAATTATTAAATTTCACTGATGTCGTAATTAAATGTTTGCGACTAAAGAAAAGATGTAAAGACGGTAAAAAAAGAAAAAAGAAATAGAAAATTTACCTTGCACTGGTCCCGATGTTAAAATTTCGTACATGATGTCGGTCTCGTTGCCCAGCCGATAAGCTGGCCCAACTTTGTATAATTTTGTCCGAAGCGGATTTGTCGGAGGACGACATCCAGCTGTCTTCAAATCTGTTTTCTTTCGCAGTTTGCATTGCTCGTTCATGCCTCTCCATGGATAGCAATCTTCGTCGACCAGGCTGGGAAGAAAAACAGAAAGATAAAACTTAATTACCGAGTAGTTATAGTCATCGATTGTTATTCTAATTGAATTGAATATTAATATGTGTAGTAGCTTGCAAAATGTATTCTTGTATGTACATATGTTCTATAAAACATTTTTACATTATTGGCATTATTACATTGGTAAAAATTTGAAAGGACTTGAAAATAATAAGCGTTATGTGACATTTAGTATTTCAAATGTTAAAGATCTTCATGAGATATATATTTTCAGAATCGTGACAAATAAAAGTGCTAATGAAATTTGAAAAAAATCCAAATGTTTTGTACGATGCAAGTATATATGTCCATAAAGTGATTATGGATACATTCACCAAGATATAGTAGATATAATTATACATGTATAAAAGAGTGGTGCAAAGCTGAAAGCACGAAAATGTAGGAACAGATTTAATAAATAAATTACCCAAATTTTCGCATGTACAGCCAGGCTCTGTCTAAGTAGCCACCACTGCACGCTTGTTGTCCTCGGTTGTTGCACGACAGTAAATGTTGCGCGCTGAGAAGAACGCTATCGGTTCCCTTGCTCATCACGGCAAATCTGTCTGAAGCGACACGTGCAGTAGAAATTGCCCAAGATGCGCCGCACCAACCTTGATCGGTCACGTCGGAAATCTTACGAGGCCAATGAGACCTGGCATCGAACTCCCGTGGCAGGGATTCCGGATCGTAGATCCGTCGCACGGAATTCATTTTGTAAACCTTGAAGCGTGCCCGATCGATCAATCAGAAGATTTGAATTGAAGTGAACATTGAAAAGATTTACGCTTCTTACCGATCGTGATGGGTTTAACGTGCCCAAGCGTAGTTCCACGCCTTCTTTTAACGTTCTACCCCAAAATTCGGAGTAATTCCGCGCCCTCCAGCCCGACGTAAAACGGTTCGAGTTGATTTCATCTATTAATTCTGGCTCTTCCAGGCATCGATTCTGTTCGCAAAGTACCTCCGCTATTCTGCCCATACCCATACATTTGCTGAAAGCATAAGTATTGTAATTAACACAGTGAAGGTCCATGAACTGAACCAATAACGATGAAAAATCACTTGGTCTCATTTTAAAGTGCGAAGCCTCTGTCTTGCTCCGTTTTCCATTCGTTCGTTTTCGAAAAATGCTTTTGGGTAAGGATTTAACTTTTGTTCTCGGAGATTAGAAAAATTCAACACATTTCCAAACTCACTGAAACGTGTATTCTATGGATAGATCTGTCACAGTCTTGAAGATTGAAATTTTCTCTTTAATTGATGCACGATTTTTTATTAGATTATTTTACTGAACTTTGAATAGTATAGTTAAACGGCAAAAAGTCAGGAAATCCTAACATTTCGCCGACAGAATGATAAAAAGAAAATAATACAAAATTTTAAAGGAAATTATAGGAACTAAATACTTCGATCTTTGATCCTCACGAAGTTCTCGATATTTTTAGAAACGTTCACACTTTTACAAATCTCGAGAATAAAAGTATCTTTGTCTTCTCATCAACTACAGCTACATTATTTTAAGGATATCTTTAAGAAAAATGAATTCAGGATAGTTAAATAACACTACAAGATTTGTGCTTTAAAATGAGACCAAATGTTGCACAACTTCTTTCTTTGCAAAGTTATAAAAATTTAAAATAACAATAATTTTTTTATCGCTATTGGTTCAGGTATACTCTTCACTAAGTCAACAAAAAAATCTATCGAATGTGTCTGCAATATGCGAAATAAATATATACCATATATTGCAATTGTTTTTAAACGTTCTTTCGTGATCGTAATATTTCCCCTGGTAAAAGCATCCTGAAACAAGAATTGTCTGTGGATAGTATCACCTTTTTGAGAAACGGTTGTTAAATAATAAATTTTTATCGATTACGTACGTTTGATGTTATCTGGGGGTGGTAGAGTGACATTAGGTTCGATTCCTTTGCAGTGGCTCCAGAAATCTGGGCAACAATCCTCTTCCCTGTATCGGTCACAAAAATCGTCACAGTAACAAACACCGTCGAGGATCGGTGCATTACATTCGTCCTGGCGACCTGAACAACAGTCTGGATACAATTTAGCGCAATACGGGCCAGGTGGTAAGTCCGAAAAATCGGGTCTCCCGTTCACGATCGACACCACCATCAGGAGAAGAACACTGCACGTGAAGGGTTGCATTTTTCAAGTGTCCGCTGTTTCCTGCAATCGATATAAATTATACCAATGTTTGATTTTGTTTAAATAAATTTTTGTCTATTTAAATAAGTAAAATTTTAGAATAAAATGAACGATGCCCTTTGAAAGTTGAGGCTTCAAGCATTGAAATAAGCCTAGGTTCGTTGTTGTATATGATTTCTTTTTTTAGAAAATTATATCAGTTTCGTCATATTTAGTGTCTGAATATTAATCACTGTTACGTGAGCGACCTTTTAATTAAATTTATAAGAGATTTAATAATGTTTCACTAATCCGTGGTAAAAAAAAAAGGTCGATAGTTGACGAGTAAACAAGTTCAATAAAAAAAAATCGTGCAGTAAGTTTTGAAAGCTTGTTATAGAGAGGAGACTTCAATGCTCAAGATCATGGTGAATCTAGTCAGGAGAAACAAATTTTTAATTATTTTAGAGAGGTTTGAATTCTTATCATTTTTTAGAACAAAATTTGCTTCATGTTCAAATAAGTAGATTTAGACCTAAGTGGTCAAATAATCAATTTATAATTTTCCACAGAAATTTTATATATTTACAACAGTGTGTTTTCGAAGACTGATTTTTAGTAAAATATATAAATAAAAGGTTGTATTCTTTATCATATTATAAATTTCTTTCCTGTCCCTTGCACTTTAATTTTTCTGCTACAAGCTTTATATTTTAATTGTAAGTAGTTCTAATGTTAATAAAATTTGAAATAAATGAAATTCGCATAAATGGAATTCTCGTAGTTAGAAAATTATCGTAGCTTTCTATCTCGTAATTAAATATTGTTAACAATTTCATTCGTTTCTTAGTTCCAAGGATAAGTATTCAAGGTTTCAAGAGTTCGATTATTGATTAAGTCAGAAAATTACTATTATTTCACAACTAATGGAACTTTTTACCCAAACTATAATAGATAGTCAATTATGTAAAATATAAATAAAGATCTGTCATTCTCGTTCTCGTTCTTATTTCTCGTTCTCGTTTCTCGTTCTCGTTCTTGTCTTTAAATTTCATATGAGTCATTGGGTCAGGTCCACGAGACTTGGTAGCAATTGGCAGTGATTAACAATTGCAATGCCAACTGCACGCAAAAATCTCTCTGCTTGGAACCGTTTCAAAACATTTTCTCTTTCTTCTTCGTTAAATGTCACGCGCAGGAATTATTTCACGGACGGAATAGAAGTTTCGGCGTTGACCGTGAAATCGTAGAACAAGAATTTTCGGACAATTTGGACCGTAGGTAGGTGCATTTATTAGATAACGATGATGGACGACCGTCAATGGCATCGACCAGTATTTGTGCATGCTTGTCATCAAACGCATTATAATATTAATGGAATTTACCAGACTGGAACATGTTGTGTCTTACGTTTATACAGTATGGCGGGCATATAAATAGGGAAATTGTGTTTTCGACATTCGAGCAGACGTAAGGCCATTCAAGCAATGGACAGCAATTCAATCTTCAGCCGAATTTAAATCCGTATTGAAGCATTTTAAAACGATGTGGATATCATCAAATTCATATATATGATATAATTGAAATGATCAAATTGAATATACATTGTCGAAGGAACATGGAAAAAAATATCAATAAATTGTAAGATTAATAGATTACTGAAGTTGGTAAGTGACATTGAACAAAAAAGAGAGATGAATGAAAATAAAAATTTGATGTGAAATATTAAAATTTATATTTTTTAGGTACTATTTTATTAATATATTACGAAAATTGTAGAAAGATTGTGAAAAATATTTACCATTTCCTCATATTTGAAGAAATTGTATCAAATTAAAATTAGCTATGGGTTAAATATAGCTTAATAAATGTAGTATCATACAACGATGCGGCGATCCATGAGCAATAAATTCAAATTAAAATTTGTACCATTACATCGAAGTAAATCGAAGAGTTCAAATTTCCCTATTTATATGCTCATCTACATATCATCATTAGCGATTATTCGAGCGTTAGAAATTTTGGCGCAGAAAATCGTGCTTATAATATTTCTTGGTATAAATAAAAGGTATCTTGGTATCTTCAAAGATCTATTTATATCTTAAGTTATATTTTCAGTATTTACTTGTACAATACACACATGTATGTACAAGTATATGTTGTACATATTATGTCATATGTGTTGTACACGCGTATGTATAATAAATCATGCTCATTTTCGATTAGAATCTTCGAAGATCCATTCTATTATTCTGGTATTTACTTGTAGAATAATACACATACATACAAACATATTTTGTATATATATAAAATCTCTACTTTTGAATTGGATAATATTTCAATATAATATATTACAAATACATTGTACGTATATACATATATATTTCTTGTTACAAATAACCTTCGAAGATTATTATTCGAGTTATAACTTGAGAATTGATCTACTCTTGTATTTGAGTTACGTACGTATGAATCGATCGTCATTAATCTTAACTCATTTTTAATTTCACGAGAATCAGACCGAGATTGATCTTAAGTATCTTATAAGACCAAAAATAAACAGCCACGTCACCTCAAATTAAAAGCAATTCTACTTGAGTACATATTACAGATTGGGCTTTGCTCTCGAGAAGACATTATCACATTTTAGCCATTTCATGATTCAATCTTCATCTTGATTCAATTATACTCGACATATAGACGTCATGATCTCGTATGTACATGTAAGTATGAAAAATGTGTTATATGAGTACATGGTACATTTATCGTTCAACAAACGTGCCATGTGCTTCACGTCGAACATTCTATTACTCAATGAATGCAGTCAATAGAAAACTATGCAACCTTTCATAGATGACGACCACGATGACGAGCACATGGACAAAAAAATTTGTAGGATGATTCGAAGAAATTTTTATCAAATCTGTCACGCGATTTCTTCAACACATGATTTACACAAACTTTATAAAGTGATTTTGTGTGATTATTTCGAGTTAAATGATTATGCGAGCCGCTCATTTGCCAAATCGTTTAAGATTGATAAAATATTCGAACAGTAAATTCATTTGCCTCTATTTAATATACGAATTTAAATGTCTTGCAAGAATCATCTGCAGAATATAAAATACAAATACAATTGAATTTTTTTATTATATATTTATAGAGTATTGAAATAAAAAGAAATTATTATTTTGTTGGATAGATTTTAAAGAGTAAAGTACGTGAATGAATTTATTAATCAATATTATACATATTAATTAATATTATACATTTAAACTCAAATGAATGTCGCATGAATGCTTATGCAGGAATATTGTAACACGTTTTTAACATATACGATATTAAATCGCTTAATTAAATTATATACATATTATATTATATATTATATATTATATACATATTATATATTATATATTAATTATATGCAATAATTAATACATATTATATATTAATTATATACAAATTAAAATATATACATATTATGCTACATAGCACTTCTAATTTGAAAAGTTTAGAAGTTAATCAACGTAGATCATCTCTCAATAAGAACTACTTATGCTACAATATATCTTCTACACTGAAACGAGCTTTGTTTTAATCTTTCTGATACATGTGTGTACCAACACTGATCTTTTGAAAACTAAAACTTCACTTTTCAATTGTAAAATTAATTTTTTAATGTGATTCCATTCCTCATCAGATTTCCAATTAATTATAGAAGTTATAAATAAAAAATTCTCTAATGAGTAAGATCGAAAAATCATAGCGTTGGTGAGAAATGGAGCGTATAAATTTATTTGCCCAATTAGGGAATTGATTATACTATTAATAATTTTCAACGAAGAAACGATAAATCTGCTGTAATTAATCTACTTAATTATATCATTGTTATCGTGTTACAATGACTAAACTGTTTTCGATTAAAGATTTTGTCAACGAAAGAGTAGTTATGTGACAATACAAGCCGATTTTATTAAGAAGAGATTTACAATTAGACTGATTGGTTACTGAACTTATAGATTATTCTCAGGAGTTAAACCACATCGAGTATCGTACATTGGAGTTACTCAAATTATTCGACAAAGAATCGGAGAAACACGCGGAAATGATCACTACTTATTGATATTGAGTTATAGTAGTTTAATTTTCCAATCAAACATGGGTCTCGAATTGTGAAAGAACGAAAGAAGTAAAACGGTATATAATTATAGTGATTCGTGTGCAGGCTATTTTAAAAAATGACTCGAAAATTGGGGTTAAAGAAAGAGGGCACTGCATATTTTTAAGCGAATTTCAACGTTTTAGAGTGCAGAGATTCATTTATTGACAAAACGTCTTTATCAATTATTTTATCGTTTTATTCGATATTTTCTTTATCGAATGATTGACTTTTCGTCGACACAGCTCGATCGTTCTTAGAAATAATTCCTCGCGAAATACGAATCAATTCTGCTTCCTATTTCATCATTTCCTCTCCATCCGAGCATTAGTGTCGCAAGTATTGCGCATTTTTAAGTTAAAGATTAAAATTAAATATACCAAAAATGGTATCATGGGACCACAGACGACTATAATAACTTGTATATCATGCTACGAAACTTCAAAGTGTTTGATTTGATATATATTATAATAAAATTATAAATCAAACCAAAAATTCCAAAAATTTTTTTAGAATAAATATTTAAATCTTTGGATTTAAGATGTTTTAAAAACAACTTCAGAAGTGATCTTTCTTCTGTCAGATTTAGTCCTCGTTTGTTTTACCTTTGGTTTATTTCGAGTATCATTTTAATGTTTACAAATTAAGAATTTATCGACGCCAGAGCTTTACTTTAAAAATAGAATGGCAAAGAGAAAATAGAATGACAAGAATGAAATACATTTATTGTATTAATAAATCTATAATTAAATTAATAACAGATTCAGGAAAGACGTATCGGTTATTATCCCGATTAATGAAATTTAATATCAAAATGTTATGTTTGTTTGAAGTCGGACATTTCGTATGTTGCAACCCAATATAAACATGATCTGTTCAACGTTGCTAAAATTATACGGAGTTCCACTCATTTCTTTTCTTTTTCAAATTCATTTTCGCTTCTCCTCTTTCACTTTATTATCCCTCTCGAGTCTTCAACCGTAAGCGTCTCCTCCTCCATCCCGATTATTTTTTCTTTCTCCCCTTCTTTTCCATTTGATCTGTTTATCGTAAGACGCGCCAATGCTTATACGTGATCTTTCAAATTGTTCACGCTAAAAATAACGCGACCGTCACATTAAAGCCTACGTGCCCATTGGCCCAAATTCCGATCGTTCTCTCTACGTTATGGATTTGGGGTAATGGTTGACCCTTTTGGGTTAGGGGCACAGGCACCCCGCGTATAATTTTTGACTCTGCGAAAACTTAGGATAGCTGTCAATATTCGTGTGCCTATCCCTATTCGTATGTTTATTAAAATTTATTAATATTAAATAATTTTAAAATTATATTATAAATTTATTAATATTAAAATAAATTGTAACAGAAGAATTTGTAAAAAATAAAAAAAAAATGTACTTGTCCCTAGCTATGTGAATTATACAAACTTCTAAGAATTAAAAAAGGGAACGTGCCTCTATCTGTGTAGTTTAATATTGAAATAAATTATACAAAAGAACTTGTAAATATAAGAAAAGAAGTACGTCTTCTTTAACGATACGTGATCTCACTTCATCGAAGGAAATACTTCTCCCTTTTATTTTTGCAAGTTCCTTTATATACAATATTTTTATATTATATCATATCATAATAACTTACTGATTGGAATCCTTGTTACATGTATTATTACTACAGACTGCAATATCACATTTTTGTGAAATTATAGTTAAACCAATGAAATCCAGGAAAAATTATTTCATCCATTAAGTATCTATTGCAAGAAGAATATTTTATATGTTATGTTAATTCTATACATTCATATATCTGCAAATTCTTATAATAAAATAAATTAAAGAAAAGAGAACATTATTAAGAAAATTATAAGAAATTACAAAATTATAGTTTACTACACGGAGTTAGTTAATAATCTACTAGTTAATAATCTTAATATTCTAGTTAATAATTATTAAGAAATAACATTATTAAGAAAATTATAAGAAATTACAAAGTTATGGTTTATTACACGGACTAGTTAATAATCTTAATATTCTAGTTAATAATATTATATAGACTAGTTAATAATATTAATTACTTAATAATCCTTGGAGGAAACTCTTACGATATTGACTCGGAGAGAGATCGATGTTATTCGATGGTGAACTATAATTTTGGATGTTTGCCTTTCTATCAACGAGAAACAATTGCTCGGTTCCTTTTAAATCACCCAGGATTACTCATTCTATTTCGATACTTATACGTGCGTACAGGTATGCACGCTACATGAATGAGTAATATATATAGTGCGTGAATGAGAATCGCACAGTTTTCGTATTCGTGACAGATGTATTTGTTTAAGAAACGTGCTTCGAATCGTTCCCGAGAGATCATTACGCAACGAGAAATGTTTTACATGTTACTATGTTACATATACAAGACGTTCCGTCCCACTGAATAACAATGGATAACAATCGAATTGATTTATCGTATTATAGTTTTTATTTATGTCGGTTTTTATTTATGTCAAGCGATACGAATGCAATCTCACAGTCGAATACCACACTGTTTGTTCTCGTCCGAGGGGTCCTTCGAGCGAGAATCATGATTTCTGGGAAATATTTCGAGCACGAAAAATTCAAACTGACGATCTATGTCTTTCCATTTTTACTCGCTCACTTCAACACTAATTTTCCAGCATCCTTTGTATTATAATCTTTCTGTATTTTGCCTCTGCCACTCTTGTTATTACATTAATGGGAACTTGTAATAAGCAAGTAATAAACGAGATAATATAATAATAGTGAAATAATAAAATAATTACTTGTAGCAATAAATAAGTTAAACATGGTTGAAATGTCAGTGATAATATCAACGGAAAGCAAAGTCACGTTTCATTGATATTTCGGTAATTACACGATACCTCGGTGGAATTAGATATCGAGTGTTTCGTGATGAAGTGTCACTTACTCGGTGGTTAGTCGAGATGTCCTAATCGCAGGCTCCAAAGGAACAAAGTAAACTTCTTGGGCTCCCTTCTAAGGAATGTCAGCTATCATCTGCTTCGCGAAATCCGAAATAGCCGGTCCTGCACGTTTGCAAATCTTCGGTCGATTTTTATTTTTATAGAGTCAATTAGAGGAGAAGAAGGAAGAAAAGAAGAGAGGAAGTAAGAAAGGAGAAGAGGAAGAGAGGAAGGAAGGAAGGAAGAGAAAAAGGAAGGATGGATTGGAGGAGTGAAATAAAGGGAGCATAGACAACTAGAAGAATGACCAAAGAAATTGGTTGATTTGAAGAAACAGAATGGAAATAGAAGTTTCAATTGACTCAGATCCAATGGACGCGATTCATAAAGCAAGTTCAAAGTTGCGGCGGGATCACGATTTGAAAAATACGATTAGAGAAGAATCGGTCGGTGTTGGCGGCTCGAATGCGTGAGCCAAACTGGCCCGCGAATACGGTAGGTAAACGCGAGCTAAATGCCTATTCAGTCGGTGTCTGCGTCCCGCGATTCGGTTTCCTCTTGATTACTTACCGGATCTCCTTGCATCTTCCTCCCTCGGCGTTCGTCATTGCTTGGATATGCAAAGGTCTCCGATTAAACTCGCTCGCAAACTGTTGCAGGTGATTGCCGTGACGACTCGCTGCGAAGTTGAACTTTTGATTTTCAATTTTCCTATTTTGTTTTTCATGTAAGCGTGCACCTGAAACGAATGAATTTCTTACGGTTAATTACATCTACTTATAGAAGGCATAGAAAATAAATAATTTAAAAAAAAATATATCACGATTTGATGCGCATAAAAAATAGCATTAGGTTGTTGCACGTGAGACGTCTGATTTAAGGATTAAATTTAATAACTAAAATCCACAATTGTCTATGACTAATGTAAATTAATAATTAATGAATAAAAGTGCTGTTCATAATAGCTTGAAGTTAAGCAAACATGATCATTTCATAACTTGATTAATATTGTATTCAAGGAAAATATAAACTTACTGAAGACTAGGAGTTTTATAAAAAAAAATTCGGTCGTTTGCAACAATTTAATAGATAAAACAATAAGAACTCGATCAGCACTTGAATTCCACATTTTTGCATTTTTGTTTAAATTTCTTCATTAATCACAGTTATATAATATTTAATACTAATTTTAAATGACATTCTATTGAAAGAAGTTTGAGGCTTAAAATAGAAATCTTTCAGAGATTTTGAGAATATTCATAAATTAATTAATTAATCCTTGAACAGGCTTGTAGCAAAATGTTTCTCCAAATATAGAATATATATTATACATTAGAATATGTCTACATTATTACATAACTTTTTTCTTCAAGATACCAATCATATTAATAATTACTATCACAAATTTTTATTGATAGTAAACATGAATCCAATATCCATCGAAGGCACAAAAAAGATTTGTTTTCCTTTAGTACAAACAGATAGGAGATTAATGGATAGTTATGATATCAAACGTAAAGATTACAATAATTCCAGCGCTTATGGAATGAACACAATGTTTCGTTGTTACTTTTTCTTTAATTCTCTTACTTAAAGTCCGAATAGATAAAATTTCAAACTCATGCATTTTTCAAAGGAAGAGAATATGTATTTGAGATAGAAGAACATGTTTTCACACACGTATTGTGATACATGCATCTTCGTGTGAAACTGGCTTAAATCATTGATACGTTATCATAACTCATTGATACATGTAGGTATATAAATAACTCATGATACATTATCACGTACAATATAACATTGTTTATCATATAAAATTTAATATATCTCGGAAAATACTAATTTTTTCAATATCTAATACTTTCTTCTTCTAGAGTGACAAGAAGAATGAATCCATGAAAAAAAAAAAGAAACTGTAAAATTGCACTTTGCAATTATATCAATGTACTTCATAAACTTCATCAACAGTACAAAGTTTTCCTCTACAATTTTTTTTTATCTTCAACGGTAACAGAGTTACAGACGAACCTACTTACTATCCTGTGTATGCAACACTATCAAAAAAGTCAAAGAAGTAAAAGTTCTTCCGTCGAGTAGATTGATCGTCGATTTTGTTTGGCACATTATTGGCTGCACTTTGTTTCATAGAATTTCTTGACAAGAGAGGAATCTCTTTGATGGATGGCGTGTGATCGATATCGGTAAAGTATTCCATGGCAACGCAATAGCATTGACTAAGGACAGGGAATAGTAAGCGGATGAATGAACAGTGTGTGATCAAGCTGAAACCATATGATCGGTTATAAGTAACACTTGTCATCGTACCGATTGTCATATCGTGTGTTGTTTTAATAAGAAAAAACAAAAAGAAATATGGGAAATACAGAAAGCAACGTAGCTAGCGGGGTGAAGAAACAGACAGATGCTTCGTCCATCGTGCTTTATAAATTAGTCGACCTGAAAGGTAAATTAGATAAGAAATAAGAACGACAAGAGCAAGGAGATTTAACGTTTTAACTCTTTGAGATATAGTTAGATTAAGAATGTTTCACTTTTCTCGACATAGTAAGATATTCTATAACGAATTAATTCCTTCTAGAATTTTATTCGTTGTAAAATACATGTATACATGTATTTAGAGATGTTACATGTATTCTCAGTACGAAATATGTGAAACAAGAATATTATATAAATATATAAATGCTATATGAAATAAATTATAAAATATATCGTCAGCTTAATTTATTTATATATTACACACGTGTGTAAATTTATAAATTGCATTTACGTGTATTTATAAATTATATTTATATTATAAGAACGTTCATTATAGGATATTCACTGCATCTTGGTGGAATCTCACATTTTGAAATGACTAAGGTTTATGTTATGCCGCGCTTAATTAATTCGTCGCATTTCCTTGAGTAGAAGTTATCAATCTATCTTCCACTTTCGATCATTTTGTGTCATTTCACATGATCGACAATTACAATACTATTTTTCATGCCTCAAAGAGTTAAACGCTTTTTTCATCCCGTACAGGAGGTGGATTATTGGTAGATATGATGAAAAGGGCAACGCAAACTAAACAGTATGCGGAATTGGATCATGCTCTAAGAACGAAAGTAGAACCGTATTTATACAACAAGGGTAAAGGCAAATGGATCCCGGTCGAGAAGTTGGTCTTGCTGCGAAATAAGGATCGTCCGAAGCACAAAATGGTAATTGACATTTCAATTGTATTGTATCGTAGTAGGTATATAATTCGCTTGAATCTTTCTTCGTGTCACAGCTTCCGCCATTGAGAGCTATGGAGAATCCTGCCGATTACGATATCGACAAGGATATGCAAAACGAGGATGAACTGGACGAGGCAAAAATAGGTAAAAATCGGTCGGCAGATCGTTAGAGACGATCGGTGATGTAATTATTTATCGTTCCTTTTAATAGATAAAAGCAAATATAGATTAGTCTGCTGGAGCTTAAGCGAAAGAGGAGCAGTCGGAGAGACGATTCTGCATTTATGCATGTTACACGCGACTGCTATTCACATTGACCTGGCTAAACGTTTGCTACGTTTTTATCCTAAGCTTATCAACGATGTATATATCAGCGACGAGTATTACGGTTAGTAAGTATTAATAATGGTAACGAACGCATTGAAGACGAAGATAATTTGCTTCTTCTTCTCCCTTTTTTTATCGGTCACGTCGTACGACGATTCATAATTAACTTCGTTATAGCAATTCAAGACTTGAATTTACAATACTTAAAAAGCTTTTGGAATTCTTGAAATCTATGTTCTTCCGTTTTATATCCTTGACGTTGAAGTATATGTAACACTGTTGACAAAAATTTGTCAAAAACTTGTACAAAAGTCATTCTTATCGATTCTGAATGGCCAAACATTGATTTTGGACCATTGTGTGCGTCGCATTGTATCTGCTCGTTTGTTCGATTATTCTTCGCAGGTGAAAGTGCGTTACATATCGCGATAGTAAACGAAGATCCAGCATTAGTGAAATTTCTTTTGGACAGCGGCGCAGACGTACATGAAAGATGCGTGGGCAACTTCATGTGTCCGGAGGATCAAAAAGCGTCGAGGTCGGACAGTCTGGATCACGAATGGGTTTGCGTAACTCCAGAGACGAATTACAACGGGTGAAGTAGATTATACTTGAGTGGAATACAAATGAACACGCCCGCGCATGATGTATGACCGACAATTTCATCTCGTCTCGTTTGCGTAGATACGTTTATTGGGGCGAGTATCCTTTAAGTTTCGCTGCATGTTTGGGACAGGAAGAATGTTACAGATTAATACTCGCCAGGGGAGCAGACCCAGACAAGCAAGACACAAATGGGAATACTGTTTTACATATGTTGGTCATTTATGAAAAGCTGGTAAGTTGCTAAATGCACAGCAAAATGGCACTTTGTGATCAAAAAAACGTTCTCTTCTTCAACAAAAATATGGTTAAAAAAAAAGAAAAAAAATGTTCCGACATGATAAACTTGTAAAATTAACTTTTGACCATAAAGAGCGAGTTTCTAGACACCACTAGTGCCACATGAAGTCTTGTTCAGACTGAGAGATCACTACCCATAAAGGAAACAAAATATNAAAAGCTGGTAAGTTGCTAAATGCACAGCAAAATGGCACTTTGTGATCAAAAAAACGTTCTCTTCTTCAACAAAAATATGGTTAAAAAAAAAGAAAAAAAATGTTCCGACATGATAAACTTGTAAAATTAACTTTTGACCATAAAGAGCGAGTTTCTAGACACCACTAGTGCCACATGAAGTCTTGTTCAGATTGAGAGATCACTACCCATAAAGGAAACAAAATATAAATCCAAACAGTGTCTGTCAGTCTGGACAAGGCTTGAGACTAATCTAGAAGAAATGAAATTATCAATAAATTCAATCAACTTTTCTCCCGAGTTGAGAGATCACTACCCATAAAGGAAACAAAATATAAATCCAAACAGTGTCTGTCAGTCTGGACAAGGCTTGAGACTAATCTAGAAGAAATGAAATTATCAATAAATTCAATCAACTTTTCTCCCGAGCAAGACTATGTTTGATATGGCGTATGAAGTTGGTGCATCCTTACCAATCAGGAACAGTCAACATTTAACGCCTTTGACGCTGTCAGCGAAGTTAGCCAGAATCGAAATGTTTTTTCATATTTTGAACATCGAACGGGAAATTTACTGGCAGATAGGAAGTATTACATGCGCGGCTTATCCTTTGTCACAAGTCGATACTATCGACGTTACTACGGGAAGCATCAGCCATAATTCTGCTTTGAATCTAGTGGTATTTGGCGTGAGTCATAAATCAAAATCAAAAAGTTTGCTTTCCATCATATATTGTGTAATAAGTTCATTCGCATTTCTTTGAAACCAACGATTATTATTAGACTGCGAATCTTTATGGCCATTTTTATAAACATACTTAATAGATAAAAATTTGCTTGATTTAATTTAATTATAACAAGTACTCTACTTTTGATATATTACACATTTTTAGAAATTATATCCAATTACAAGAGAGTAATTTTTACTTTTG